>PVIU01005121.1:0-117640 GCA_004026605.1 Ondatra zibethicus
TGCAAGCCAGTCAGTATGGTGGGCCTCCTATTCTTAAATCTCTTGAAAATGTATACACAATTAAATTAAATCAGGTCTTTATTATCTTCTGAGATGTTCTGTTATGTTTTAAATCTACTGGCAGTTAAGTACTAAATAGATTTTCTTAGTGACCATTTCTGTGAAAACACTTTAAAATGTGATTTACTTCTATGATCAAGTTGGCAGATGGAGAACCCACAAACAATGACACCAGGACCTATCTCTTCTGTATGTATTAACTTTTTGAGAACCGAGTCTTTTTGAATGCACTCCTTCCTAGGCCAGGAGGGATGGGGGTGGGCCTTGGACTTCCAACAGGGCAGGGCACCATGCCCTCTTTCAAGGAAGAAGGGGGAGGGAGGAGGGGTGGGGGGGTAGTGAGAGGGGACCGGGAGAAGGGGAAGAAAGGAAAAAAAAATTTATTTCTTTAATTATGTTCTTGAATGGAAAAAATAAAACAAAACAATGTATGGAAAAAAAATTTAACAGGGTTAGTCCCTTGTTTGATGTTGTGTTATACATGACAGCAAAACTGCACATCAGAAGCCTCAGCTTTTGCTGCAAGAGTTACCAGCACCACGTGCACTAAATCTGTCTCAGCATGCTTATCCGCATGTTTTCAGTCTGTAGTTACTCTTTTTTTTTCCTTCCAGAGTTCTTAGGTATTACCCATGGTCGATTCAACTCTCATACAGATGAGGCTAACGTCAGACTTGTGATCCTCCTGCCTCACAATTTAGAATGCTAAGATTACAGTCATATAGCACCATGCCCTCATTCGTGGCAGTGTTTTAAGAATTAATTAATGTATTTTATTGAAAATATTTTATACAATATATTCTGATCACACTTTTCCCTTCCAGAATCTTTTTTTCATAACTTGCATACCTCCCTACCCTTCCAAGTCCAAGCTACCTTTCTCTCTCTTTAGGAAACAAACAGGCCAATAAAAACAGGCAAACCAAAAATTAAAAATAAAGAGAAAGCACAAGGAACACACGCACACACAAAACCACAAAATTGAAAACCATAGCACACAAGCAAAACGTCAGTAAGATTAAAAAAAGAAGGAGAAAGAAAGGAGAGAGAGAGAGAGAGAGAGAGAGAGAGAGAGAGAGAGAGAGAGGAAGGAAAAAGAAAGGAAGAAAGGCAGATAGAAAGGAGAAAAGAAATTTCCAAAACACTACTGAGTTTGTTTGGCTTTTGGCCATCTACTGATGAGCATGGCTTGCCCTTAAATGTGGTTTGTATGCCCAGTGAGACTCATTGGGGAAACATTTTTTCCCTCTTGCAGGCAGTTGTCAATGGAAGATAGCTTTTTAAGTAAGGATTGGAGTTTGTGTTCCCTTCCTGTCTCATGTCGGGGACATCAATTTATCTTGGATCTGTGCAGAGTCTGTGTATTCCTATGGCAACATTTAAAAAGAAAATTTGACAAAGCAAAATGTTTTCAGAAATTATATGCAAAATAATAAAGATAATGATAAAGAGTTTTGCAACGCACAGCCACGTAAGGGAAGAATTGAGATGGGTTTTGTTTATGTTGCAGTTGTAAGATTGGAGGTTGCAGGACAGCCATGTCCCCACGTACATTAAGACCAGTACAAACAGGAAGACACTGTAGAAAATAAACATAGTAAAAGCAGTGATTGCAAATACTATGACCATCGGGGGCAGTCAGCATCCGCAGGTTGTATTCTGGTAAAACTTCACCGAGACCAGTCCTTCCCAACAAGGTACTCTTTAGAACCTTAAGGATGGAAGGCCACTGGACTCAAACAACAAAGGCAAGAGAATTCCACAGTAAGAAAGCAAAATCTAGACCGCATGTAGGCTTAGGTGAACTTACACAGGCACACAGTGGAGGTTAGGGAGATTCACAGTGCCACAGCTTGGAGTCTTATGCTGCTAGGGCGTGATGCTTGGCTAGCAGCTCCTGATCATAATTTATAGTGAGGTGGATAAAGCGTGTTGTTAGCAGAGTAATGGAATTCTGATGACTTGGAGTGCTTCATATTCACACAGTCACCGGGACATACAGAAATACATAAGCATCCTATGTTATGACCACAACTTTTTTTCATCGACTGCTTTATTCATGATATTTGACACATCTATTTGTTTTGTTCTTTTTTATTTTAGGTTTTACTTTTGCCCATGTCTGTTTGTCTATCTATCTAGCATCTATCTATCTATCTATCTATCTATCTATCTATCTATCTATCTATCTATCTATCTTTCTGTGGTTTCAATTCAATACAAGGCTAGCCAGTAATTGTCTAATCTTATCAAAATGTATCAAAGTTAACAGTACTAGAATATGTGTATTTTATGCTATTTCAGTGTGCAGACTATACTCTAGCAGTAAGACACTCTGAATACTACTCATCCTTGTCTCAAACTGCAAAGTCCCTTATATTCCCCACACCCCCAAATTGGGAAATGAAAGTGACTCAGTGAAGCTGAGTGACAGGTCTTTTAAAGGTCATCCCTTGCTAATGCAGTGGCTAAGGCCGATGCTTTCTTTCAGTGTGTGCTAGGTTATAGTTTCTACATGCAGTTCTCAAAATAAGACAACTGCTGTTTTTCTTTACAACTGAAGCAAAATTTCTTTTCAAAATGAAGACAATTATTTTATATGTTTAGTGTTACCAAACACAATTTAAAAATAACACTTTCCCTCCACTTCTTGGTTTCTACAAGGATAGTGTGAGTGAGCAAAATATAACAATTTAGACCTAGAAGGTAACAGTGAAGCTTCACTTCAGAAATGGTAGTTCTTCATGCTACAATCCAGGATCTGCTGACTCTAAGGTTTAAGAGATTTTTTAAAAAAAAAATAAGTTCTATTCTTATAATACATGCAGTATTACTATTGCACATCTTATTTTCCACTTAAAATTCCTTAAAATTTGCTCTCATAAAGGTTAATTTAAGTCTACTTTTCTATGACCAATAATATCATTTTATTTTTATTTTTTTAATCTCTGAGATTATAATTAATTATAACATTTTCTCTTCCCTCTCCTCCCCTCAAGCCCTCCCATATACCACTCCCACTAACATCACTTGAAAGGCCAGTCATTACTTAGCTCATCTTGCCTCTGCTCTGAGTCTGGGTCTTCCTAAGTGTGTTAGCACTGTGGCTACACAATGACAGCTATCTGCCACGGGGCCTCATTATCATTTAAGCAAAGACAGAATGTGTTCCACTTCAGGAAGTGGGAACCAAAGCTAGGATGCTGCCAAAACAAATGCATTTGATCTGATAGAGTAACTTGTGCCTCCTAGCCATTCTGTTCCAGCAATGGGATTATTGTGGACAATTTAAGAATATTAAAGGCCAGAATGAAAATCTAAGTATTAAGCATCACTCAGAGGTTAGGATTCCATTTCTTTTTGTAGATTTTTAATTTTGGCTGTTTTTCTGCACCTGGCTATCTAATTAAGGGACACTGGAGATATTTCTAGAAACAATAATAGTAAGAAAAGAACTGTAGACTATACCCTAAAGATTTTTTTTCCCTTTAGTCCATGCCGCCATGGACTCAGCTTACCTAAGCTGATGTGAGCTCACTATCTCTGGCCTTATAGTGGGTGAACCAGCATAGGACCAAAGTAGGCCCTCTGAATGTGGTAACAGCTGTATGGCTGGGGCAGTCTGCGGGGCCACTGCTAGTGAGGCCAGGGTTTATCTCTACTGCTTGTACTGGCTTTTGGGAACCCATTCTCTTTCAAGGGATAACTTGCTCAGCCTAGATATAGCGGAGAGGGCCTTGGTCCTGCCTTGAAGCAATGTGCTAGACTTTGTTGACTTCCCATGGAAAACATTACTCTCTCCGAGGAGAGGATGGCTGGTGAGATGAGGGGAGGTGGGGGATGCGGGAGGAGAGGAGGGCACGGGAACTGGGATTGGTATGTAAAATGAGAACAGATAGTTTTCTTTTTCAGAAATTTAATTAATTAATTAAAAATAAATATAAAAAGGAAAAGAAAGAAAAGAAACAGTTTTTCTTTACTGTTTGCGTTGAGTATATAGAAGTTCTGGAGGACATATGATTTCCTGGATTTCCTTTACTACTATACTGGTTTGTATAATAACCCTAAGCAGCTATTTCCCTGGCATTCTCTTTATTTAGTGTAGTTCTTGAAAATTTCTCCTATTCTCCAGAAATAGAAATACTCAGCTCAGAGAGAAAGAGACTCAGATTGTGTTTGCTAGGCCATAAACAGCTGCCCTGTTAATTTAAACACACTGCCCAATATCTCTGATAGCATGCTTTCACTTATACAATTGAAAAGAAATAGTACCAAATGCATTGGATTGATGAAATTCAAATCGTTTTGTGTGTGTGTGTGTGTGTGTGTGTGTGTGTGTGTGTGTGTGTGCTACTCTTTACAATCTTCTAGACTTTGCTAAAAATACCCTAAAATACTTAGAATTATTACAATTGGCAGTTAGTAATATATATTACAAAGTTTAAAAGAGGCAGGCATACATTTGCCAAAACCATTCATGGTAAAATTAACTTGATGGCTATATTAGAAAAATTTATATCTTTCTACGGACCTTTCATTCTATATAAACAAAATAAATTATTGCAGGAGATTAAGTGCAACATAATCCCCACTATCACATCTTTTGTTCCCTGTGATATCAACTAGAATTTCTAAAGTATCTTACTGATTACCTTAGGGAGGGCATAGTTTATTGGATAATGGCTGCAGATGGAGAAGCTCTGGGAAACAAGAAAGACATTCTGTCCAGGTGCATTGTGGTGAACCTATGAGCGTATTAGTTTACTTAAAGATGCATGGGTGATGCAGGAGTTACCATCAACACCAGGACGTCCCCTTGGTGACTTATGGGCATCTACAACACTGAGAAGTCCCTCTGCGTTGTTGCTGACCTCATACAGAGTGGTGACTGAAGTCTTGGGAAAGGGAAGCAGTCTCTGAATTTCCTGGGTCCTTGCGCCTCTTGATTTTCCATCCTCCCTGAGGGGAATGTAGCAGGCTTGATCCCAGGAAGGTTTTGCCCCATCAGTACATCTCTTCTGCTTCACAGTAGCAATGGCCACATCAAGCCCACAGGAAGTCACCATGCTAACATTTCTAAGGTATTTCCTTAATTATCATGTAGGATCTATGACAGGAGACATCTTGGCAGTTATTTTTTTCAATGCCTGGAACACAAATTGCTACTCGGAAAACATTTTATAGGTTCAACTATTTTAAATGGCTTAAGTGTTTTAGCATTTATTGTAATAGCCAAGGAGCATTTTACAACATTGGAAGGGCAAAAGCTGACAGCTAAAGAAAGGACACGTAAACATCCACACTGTGGAATCAAATTATAATGCTATTCTTACAAACTTTTTGTAAAAAACATAGTTACTTCCAAAAATGTTAGCTTTTCTCCTCTTCATGTTCCTACAATTTCTAGATCAGATCTAGCCCATTTTACTGCTTTCATTATAGAAAGAAAATGATCTCACTTCAAAATTCAATTTCTAAGCTCTTGCTCCTTCCTCATTAGAACTCACAATTTTAGTCAATTAGATACTTTAAAGCCCAGAAGGAAGAAGTCAAAGGAATAGTGGGTTTTAATTAAGGGTCAGAAAAATGCAGCTAGCTTTGAGGAAAGCCAGAACGTAAATGAATACAGGGATCAAAGGGCAGGTGTGGAAATCAACCATGCACACCTGTAACACATGTGTTAATTGTGACTGCTTTTCTACTACAATGGTGACAAAGGTGAGAAGTTGCTACAAACTAGGCGACACCCAGCACTCAAGCGCTTGTCTGATCCAATATACAGAACATAAGTATTTCTGTTATCTCTGCTCTCAAGAGTCTTTTACTCCTTGGGTAATATGTTTTCACTAAATGTAGCCTTGAAACCCTTTCCTTAAAGTAGCCTAAGCAACTGCACAAACCTGTAAGGATTGCTCTAGGTAAGTATTTGTGGTTTCTTAGTATAATAGAAACCTAGGAAATGACATAGGAAAGTGAGAGTCATCAAGTTAGACATTTATAGGGAAATTCAATGAAGGAACTGTCTCAAATCTTAGTTCCACATTTGGGTTTGAGAAGGAGTGATTGTTAGACTGTGCTTAGCATCAGTATGCTGAATTTCACCTGTGAATATTTGGAAGGGACACTGCCACTGAGCAGAAGTGTGAGGGTTGACCTTTTACTTAGAAGAAGTTATAAGCATTCGTTTATTAAAATCTATAGTGATGTTACCCTGAAAATAATGACATAAAAGTCATTAAAATTCAGCTAGCAAAGAAATACTCTGTAAAGCACTTTAGATGATTTCATAGCCAAATTTGAAGCCAACTCTACTGTGCATTCCCTGATTCTGACAACCCTGGCCCCATCTCTGTTGAACTGCACATGTCCCACTATAAATACAATCTGCTTTGAAGGTGTGAGTCTTTTAGCTATTTTCGGAAGTTTGCCAAGGGGGCATGTACATATGCCAGAATGAAAAACATGGGACAATTTTTGTGCCTCTAGGTGGTTCTAAAATGGCATGCCACCATCTGCCATTGGATATGTTTTAACGATAAGCATTTAAAATGCTATAACGAGTTTTACAAGATCACAAGGATTCTGAGTCTTTATGTACTTTGGAGCCAATAGACAGATAGTTAACACACAGAAACATGCGCGTCTCAGTGCTCCCCCCACTAAGTTTCCCTTACAAAACTTAAGGAGGAAATTATTGTGCTAAAATGTGCTGTGAGTCCTGTGATAATGTGATAATCAACATGTTGTCATCAGGAAGATGAGCCTAGCAAACTCAGCGCCAAGCTAAAACACTATCTTCTCTGGAGCTTTCTAATTAATATTCAAATTTATACATTTAAAATTGCCAAAAAATTGCTCTTTTTACCTGGCTAAACATTGATTTATATTTCTGTGCTCACATTCAAGGTAGCCAACTTTTTTAGAAAAATGTCTGTCAACATTTGCAATAAAGTTCATATAAGAAACGTGTTTTATTTTCAATGCCATGTCCTGCACATAGGAGGTGAAGGAAGGAAGCTATCATGTACCTTCTGTCATTTACAGTCTGCTTTATGCTTTCATTATTTCCAAGATCATTAGATATAATCCTTCAGGGCTTTAAATTATTTTTACTAGTGTATGTTTCTGAAAGTGTTATCAGAATTGAATATGGCATCATGCCAACAAAGAAGCAAAATATCACTAATGCTAAAGTAGCCAGCTCTGCTTCAAAAATGCTGGCAGGTGGCTCTGCCTGGAGATACAAATCCATGTGTGCCCCCACCACTGGGAATCTTCTTTTCAGTGATTTTTAAAGTGTGTATGAGCAATGTGCTACAGAAACCTGGACAATGAACATGTTTTCTAACATACAAGTTTAACTCATTTAGGTTCCATTGGCTATTTCTCACTTAACTAAATTATATGTAGTTTAATTAATGAAAAGAAAATGCTCACCATTCCTTAAGAGGAAGGCAAAAGGAAATTTTTTCCCTCACTCTCTGGCCCTCTCTCTGTTGCTCTTCTCTCGATGGCACCATTCTTCCACACTGACTTTCTCTTTGCCTCAACTGAAGTATCTTCACATAGCAATTCCAGTTGTAATAATTTCATAAATGAATTTTGTGTTGTTTTAAAATCGTGTTTTAATATTTTAAAGACTGGTCATTCTTATGACCCATGGGTTATTTTTCACTCAAGATAGGAATGATGGCTGCTTTTCTTCCTTGGCAACCTGTATAATACCTTCAAATACTATTAAAGCTTCTCTCCAGGGAGGAGGCATCTAGGTCAGTCCCAACTCAATTTCTCCAAGTCTTGTGTCCAAAGTGTATGCTAGCTTTAGCAACAGGGTCTTGCCTTCAAGTTCAGGGAGGTAACCAGGGCAGCAGCAATGGCCTCATTGTTAGATGAGTCTCTTGAATCCTCCTGAGCAACTATTAGAGGAAGATTTCTCATGCCTGGCACTTTGTTAGACAGTAAATGGTTTTTCCCAAACATCCACAGTGTTCTTTAGCCATCCCCGCCCACCTTCTTAGCTGTTAAACGTTTAAGGGATCATATTCAAAAATAAGTTACTTGTTTTCTTACAGCAGATACTTAATAATTCTTGAACAAGTTGGATGATAGTCTTCCACTACTTGTTTCTTTGGCAAATATTTTGCCTTGTCATGCTTCTTATGTTCACACTCGCTCAGTATTACCTTTACGGTGAGCAAAACTTTTATTCAAAAGCTTTATTTTAAAGATTAACGAGAGCCTTCACTGACAATTTTACTTTGATAGTAACTGCTTCATACCCTCAGCATTCATTTACTTCTCTTCCGGCCTTCTCTTAAAGTTTGCAAAGCTTTTCTCTTTGCTGTTTTGGCTTCCACATTTTAATATATACTTCACCATTTTGCACACATACATACACACACAGACACGAATTGAGGCTTCCACATAAACATGTCGTCTATTGGTGTTGTCATTCTTTCTGGTCTTATTTAAGCAGTCATACAGTTGAAGTACATGGGTGAAGCTTTCCTTTCATGTGTACGGGCCACAATTGCACAGGAGATTCCTCTCATCCTCTGGGTCTTAGAAATGTTCTCTCCTCTCCTTTTTGAGATTTCCTGAGTCTTATGCACAGGAGTTGTGTACTAGATGTATCTGTTAGGGCTGTGCTCCCATCAACAGTTATTCTCAGTGATTTGAGCAGTATGGCTTTCAGTAAAAGTCTGTTTCAAAGTGAAAGTTCTTTTTTATTTTTAAATCTTATTTTTTTTAAGATTATAATATGGTTAAATCATTCCTCCCTTCTCCTTGCTTCCTCTAAAGCTTCCCATACATGCCTCCTTGCTTTTCTTTCAAATTCATGGCCTCTTTTATTCATTAATTGTTTTTGCACAGACATACACACACACACACACATACACACACACACACACAAAAAAAAAAAAAACACCATACAATGTCTTGTACCAGGCATGATTCCCTCTCGTTGAGTGGTCCTTCAGTTCAATTAGCAAGCTATTGGTTAACACCACGGTATGAATGCACCTACTGAACTCTCTGGGATGTCTTGTCCTGCTGGTAAATTTTATGGTGCATAGGCATTATAGCTGGATACGAGTATGGGTGATTTGCCTCCATGGGCAGCTTACATACAGCACATTCCAGTAATGTGAAAGCTAGTCCTCAAGAAGTAAGGTTAAAGTCAGGTCCTCCAAGTCTTCTGTCAGAAGTGACTAGTGCCTTTAACAACACATGTTGCAAGAGGCACACGGGCTTGCTTTTGGTCCTGGCAGCTGCCCGGCTCCCGTTGCCCGTTGCCTGGCTAGCTTATACCCGAAATAATTACACAGAAACTGTATTCATTGAAATACTGCCTGGGCCATTAGCTCTAGCCTCTTATTGGCTAACTCTCACATATTTGTTTAACCCATTTCTAATAATCTGTGTGTCACCACGAGTAGTGGCTTACCGGCGTGGAGTAAACAGAATGCTGTGAGAGAGAAGGCAGTGTGGCAAACGCCATGCTTCTCGGGCCCAAGATGGATACTGGTTAGACTCATGCCGGTAAGCCACAACTCAAGTGGCGATACACATTAATGGAGATGGGCTAAAATAATATGTGAGATAATGGGCCAGGCAGTATTTAAATGAGTACAGTTTGAGTGTAATTATTTTGGGTACACACCAGGAGCCAGGTGGGACAAGGGGCCCTGCACTGGGAACCAGGCGCTGGGAATGCAGCCTGCACCCCTCTTGCAACAAACGCAGTCTTACCCTCATGATTTTGGAGGCAACCAAGGAAAACAACAAGAGTATATATCGTTTTCAGAGTCTCTTGTAATCCTCTGACCAACACGGAACAAACAAACGCTTAAAACAATGGATTTTTCATGCCTGGTAACAGATTTTTGTTAGATAGGCCAAGGCTATTAGAGAGGCATTGTCATGCTGAGTTGCATGACTAAATTTTATATATGTGTGTGTGTGTCTGTGTGTAATTTTTAGTATAAAAGTAATGAATCCTTATGTTTTTCAAATATCCTTGCTATTTTCCCTATCTCTCACACTTCTATATTTTCTGTCTTCTAGCCTGCCCAGATGATTAAATTTCTTTATTAAAGACAGCATCAACATATGAATGATCAGACACATTTTCTGTTGTGTGACCTTCTAGGAGATTTAGACATTTGTGGATTGCTCTTCTATTTATGATCCATGAAGGATACAACATTTTCTCTTTTCAGGTATAGCAATTCACTGGTCACAGCACTGTTTTTTAAAGTTGTCACTTTGTTTCCTGTCTCTCAGAGAGGCTTTGCTCCTTTCTGGAAGGTCAGCTGACGTGTTTATGCACTCTCCATTCTCTCCAATTGATCTAGTTTATACTTTTGCCAATAACTCATGTCCTTGACTGCTGTAGCTTTACAGAAATTCTTGGTAACTGGTATGTAAGTCATTCAACATCATGCTCTCAATTCTACATCTTATTCCTCTTTTCTCACAATATAATGCATATGATTCTTTTACTTTTCAGAACACTGGGATTAGAAGCTAGTGTTCCATCTTGAAAAAAAGAACTTCAAAACAAGATATGCTTGGTTTGGAACCTCTCCTGTTACCTCTTTTCAAATTATTTCTTTTATCCTATGAAAGTATAATGTTATACTTTTATAATTATGATTTCCTCTGTCCTTTCCTTCCTCTTAACATTTCCATTTTTTGTTCCCTTTCAAATTTATAGCCTCTTTTTTCATCGTTGTTTCCTCAAATATATATATCCTGATCATTCTGTACAGTGTTTCTTGTATGTATATGGATTGACTATCTGATATTGGATAGCCAACCGGTGTGCTTTTCCCTATGGAAAGACTGTTTCTTCAGCGATCCTCATTTCCTAGGTGCCTGTAGTTCTTGTGTATAATTGAGACCTCATGGTCTTTCCACTGATATAGCATGTCTATTTTTGCACTCCTTGTTCATCTCAGGTTTAGGCAGTCATTTTGATGAGACTTTATTTTTAGCTTCAGATATTGGTAGGAGACACCAATTCATGAAAAACTACTTGTTCCTCTGCTCTTACAATCTTTTTTCCGTTCTTCTGCAGTGTTCTCTGAGTCTTAAGTTGGCACTGAGCTACACATTTCTATATTTTGACTGCTTGTGTTTTTTTTGTAATGAATGGTTTCTGACTGTTGCAAAGAAAAGTTTTATTAATATGGGGTGAAAACTACACTTATCTGTGAGTATAAGGACTAATATTTAAAACATATATAATTCAGAATGGAGAGTCATATAGCATCACCGAAGAGTTTCTCATTCCTGAGTGACTCAGTGTATACTGGACTCCATCACTAATGATTTCCAAACCTAATCTTAAAACTTCAAATCACCATGGGTTTTATTAATGATGATCATATTTAGTATAGTTGTCAATGAATATCATTTGAAAATGCATTTATAAATAACGACTTATCTTGTAGCTATATTTTTCAATATCATTGATACTTCTGATAGGTCAAAGTTTTTCACTAGAAACAGACATTTGGAGAGCATAGTAACCATTTTTTAAAAAGTAAGACATTGCATATAGTTTAACTACCTAAAAAGTGTTTGTTTGGTTATCTGGTAGGAACTCACCATGAAAATTCAGTGATATTTTTCAATGTAGAAGTGCAATTACTTGTTATTTAACATGTACTTAAAACTGTTATTAAGTAGGATATCCAACATGTCTGTTTACTCTTCTTTAGTTTGATAGTTGGAACTGTCTTTAATTAAATACATTTCCCTTTCAACTTTCTTTCCTCCATCCAGTTCTCACTTTCTTCTGTTTGTCTTAGTGAGTGTGCATACAAGAACTTTATGGATATAATGCTACCTTGCTAGATCCTTTTCCTACATTTAAGATGGTTATATATATATATATATATATATATATATATATATATATATATATATATATAATTCTTGTTTTACATGAAAGATGATGCTAGTTAGGCACATCCTTTTTTTTTTTTCTATTTTCCTTCGGATTTGACTTCCACCCTTGGCAGGTATTCATTACTTTCTTTTTGAGAAAAATAAATACTTTATATTTATTTTATATGTGTGTGACTTTTGAAGGTGTGTTTTGGGGTGGTGCAGGTGCCTGAAGAGGGCAGAAGGAAGTGTCAGATTACCTGGAGCTAGAGTCACAGGTATGAGCCTCCTGGCATGGCTGTTAGGAACTGAACTCAGGTCCTCTGCAACAGCAGAACATGCTCCTGACTGGTAGCCACCTTCCAGGCCCTGAATTCATTATTTGATCACTATCTGTGTTTGTTTATAAATGCCTGCGATTTTCTTTCCTGACAAATGTATTAAGTTTTAGCCCACCAAATGTTTATCTAGTGCCTAAAAAAGTGAACTCAGTCTTACGAGTTGCACTCTCTTTATATTGATCATCATAGATCACAATCAGAGCCTCGACATTGCTGGGTATTCTCCCCATATCTTTATAATACTTTCATTGTTGCAGACAAAACACAAGTTTTGTCTTGTTTCTGAATCTAGTCTAGTTAGGGATAAAGATTATTTTATCAATTGATTTTATTGAGCTAAACATTTTTCTCTGCTCCCCTCACTTCTTCTCCCCTCCCCTTCAACCCTCTCCCATGGTCCCAATTTACTCAGGAGATCTTTTTATACTTTCCATGTAGATTAGTCTTAGGGTTCTCATTGTTGTCTAGGTTCTCTGGGATTGTGATTTCTAGGCCGGTTTTCTTTGCTTTATGTTTAAAAACCACTTATGAGTGAGTACATGTGATAATTGTCTTTCAGTGTCTGGGTTACCGCACTCAAAATGATGTTTTCTAGCTCTATCCATTTGCCTGCAAAATTCAAGATGTCATTATTTTTTTCTACTGTGTAGTACTCCATTTTGTAAATGTACCACATTTTTTCTTATTCATTCTTCGTTCGAGGAGCAATTAGGTTGTTTCCAGACTCTGGCTATGACAAACAATGTTGTTATGAATATAGTTGAAGATTAAGTTGACCTAGAAGGATGTCCTTGGCTGTCACAAGCTTTACTTGATTTCCTTGACCTAAAATACACTTGATGTGAAGATGAGTCATCTCTGCTCTTACTTTATTCTTTCCACTAGACTGGCCATTATTGCATAATGGTGATTCTCAGACTTTGATAGCAAACCTGGATCTCTTCCCTGAGATTTAGGCTGTCTAACAGAGATGTGCATGTACTTATACAATAGACATAAATGTAATAGTTGCAGGAAGCATCTATCCTGTGCCTTTAGTCTCATACCCTACAGAAATCCTTCTCATTTGACAAATAGACAATGAAACATCAGCTCTAAAAGCAAAGGCCACTACTCTTTTCCTAATTTCCCTACATCTTTAGGAGCATTAACTTTGATGGCTGAATCTCTAAAGCACATACCTGCTCTCATGCTTCTCAGCATTTCTTCTGTTACCATTACAGACCATGTATCACTGTCATATCTGGATGGCATAAAAGGATCCTAACTGGATCCCCCATTCTGTCTCCTGATTTCCCATAGCCCATATCTACAATGCTGCCACTAGATTTTTGTAACCATAAGTCAAATCATTTAATTTCTCTGCTTACAACCTTGTAATTGTGTTTTACCTCACTTAGTTCCAAAACTAAATTTAATATAAGTTTCTGTTTGTCTTACCCATAGCCTCAATATCAAATCTCTGCAGTATATTCTTGTTCTTTGGCATTTATTCCTTCCCAAGTCTCTGCTTCCTTCTGCTTGAAGCATCCGTTTCCCAGTATTTTCATGGCTGTTCCTATTCATCTTTTGTGGCAGAATTCAAGTGTGGTGATCATATTACCTTAAACTAGAAGATTTTCTATCAATGACCTCTGACATGTAATGACCACATTAAGTTTTATTTTTATGATTCTTAGTATTGTTTAGTAATTAGAAGTGGTTTTGCTATATATTTTGCACAAATCCACTGTCTTCCCACTGTCTCCCCAAACACTTAATGTCTTTGAGGATAATAATCTTATTTCTTTAATATTTTCCACCTGTGTAAATGGACTTCCTAGAACAGAATCAATGCTCACTAAGTCAACTTGCCTATCCAAATGAATCAAGTTGATTATTTTTATGTTTCTAGTAAAATTTAAATCTTAATTTACAGCATGCTAGATGTTGAAACATTGACTTTGCTTGTTAATATTAAGCTAGATTTCTTTATAATAAAATGGACCCCAATAATTAATTTTTTGAATACTTTATTCATAGAAAGTCAGTTTAGGAACAAAATTACATATTTAAATAGTAGAACGAAGCAAGAAGGCTATAAAGAGGTAGATTTATCAGAGTGAAGTCAAATCCAATATAGGTTTAACAGAGGCTTGTATTCTGAAATAGAGAAGTTCCCTTACATCCTATAATGGTTCACCACTAATCTATAATATAGATTCAGGACTGCTCAGTTCCTCCCTGCACAAATGAGGATGTGTGCTGCATAATTAAAGTGTGTCTATATGATTCTTTGATTTTCACGTTAAAATATGTAATTAAAGTAGGAGAAGTGATTTACATATTACTGTAATTTGAAGCTTTTCTCCATCTCTCACTGCCTGGTTAGCAGAGAATATTGAATAATAATAAAAATGCCATTGTGCTTAGGGTCTCGAAATTGGAGTCTTACTGACAGGTGTGTTTAGTAATGGAAATGTGGGGTTTCCTGCGGTGTGACGAAACACCCTGGCAAAATGCAACTTGTGAAGCAAAGAGTTTATTTCAGCTTACAATTCCAAGAAAGATTCTGCCACGAAGAAATGAAGACAGGGACCTGAAGGCAAGAACTGGAACAGAAGTCATAGAGAAACACTCCTTAATGGCTTGATCCTCAGTGCTCACTAAGTCTCTGTTCTAATACAACAGCAAACCTCCTGCCGAGGTTGTCACCACCCACAGTGAGCTGAACTCTCTGATATCAATTAATTATTAAGAATGTGTGTGTAACATTGTTTAAGTAAGAGGGTGTGGGAGGGAGAGGGAGTAGATCAGAGGAAAGGAGGATAAGAAGGGAAATGGTGTAATTAATTTAGTTCAATAAAGCATTTGCAAACTTATAAAAATAGTTATCAGGCAGCTCAGCAATTCCATCTGTAGTTCAAAATCCAACAAAATCAGCTCTTTTCTTAAACTGATTGAATTCCTTCTTCAGTCCCAACTAACCTGTATAGATTATCCCATCAAAGAAAAAAAATTCACTTTTGTGTTGCTGCTCTCCTTTTAATCAAAGTAAATTCTGCAAATCCAACTGACCCAAACTACAGGTGTTTAATTCAAAATATTGGATAGCATCATAAATGCTTTGAAAGACTCTCAACTCCATAAATGCTTTGAAAGACTCTCAACTCCACTCATGGGAGCTGATCATGCCTTTCCCAGCCATCATCAAAGAAGCTTCTCCTGATGGAATAGATGGGCACAAAAACAGAGTCCCACAGCCCAATATTATAAAAAAAATAAGAGAGCTTGGAAAAATCAGTCCTAAATGGGATGTCTCCATCAAATTCCTTCCCTCAGAGTTCAGGGAACCCTGCGTTGTAGAAATCACTCCATTCATAACAGCGCTATCTTATCTCCTTTGTGGATTTAAAACTTTTCATGCAATATAGTTTGATCATATTTTCCCCTTTCTACAATTCTTTACAACTCATTCCACCTCCTTATCTCCTTACCCTGCCTAATTTATTTTCTTTTTCTCTCTACATTCACACAAACACACTTGCGTGCAAAGATTGGAAATTGAAACAACCAAAATTATTAAAACGAAAAAGCAAAATAAAACCAAATGAAACAAAAAAGCGCCCCCACCAAAAACCTCTCAAAACTTCCCTTGGAATCTGGATTTGCCAGTCCCCCATCATTGGGCAGTACTCTCAATAGCTTAGGAGTACTCGGAGAACAGCTCACTGAGCTGTCAGTACTCAATGCGCCAAAGTCGCTCTTCATTCCTCCCTAAAACCTGGTCAGAGCTATCACAGCAATAACCCACAAACCTGCCTCCAGTTTCTATCTTAACATTTCTAGCGCCGTGATAAACATCTTGTTCAAAGCAACTTGGGAAAGAAGAGGGTTCATTTCTGCTTACTACTTCAGATAGTAGCCCCCCATCACTGGAGGAAGCCAAGCAGGAAAGAATCTGGAGGCAGACAAAACGGAATGGAGGAGTGAGGCTACTTGTGTGCTCTTTAAAGCATCCTCAACCTGCATTCTTTACCACCCAGAAACACGAACCCACGAATGTCCCGATCCGCAAGAGTGTGGCTCTCCCACATTAATGATTAATTAAGAAAATTCCTCACAGTCTTGCTACAGGCTAATCATATGTAGACATTATCTCAGTTGGGAGTTCTTCCGAAATGACTCTAGTACCTGTCAATTTGACCTAAAACTATAAATAAATACATGATCTGTACATCACAGCTTTAAAACAATTCTAATCTGTTGTAGTTTTAATTACTCTATGGAACTTTTTTTAAATTTATTTCTGATGGTGGTGGCATGATTTGTTTCTTTGCCTTTGAGACTAGACTAGTATAGTTTCCCATACTAGCTTGGAATTCATTTTGTAGCCAAGGATGACACTGAACTTTCTGACTGTCCTGTCCCAATCTCTGAGATCTAGGATTCCTGATAAAGCACTAACCAACACAACTGGTTTTAAGGTTGCTAGGATCTAACCAAGGACATTGTGCATTCAGGGAAGCACTGTGACAAATGAACTACCTTTATGTCTTTTTGTTTGTTTTTGCTTTAATAAGTGTATACTAGCAATTTTAACCTGCATTATTTACAGAATAGTCTTCCTTGGAAAATTATTCTGCCTAATTTCTCCAAAACTGCTCTGGTTCTGCTGTTCAATGATATAGGTATGCCTTCAAATTGCCTTATTTTTAAATACCTTATTATTTAATAAATGCTGGGATAATTGTGGGGACTAATATGAGAAGATTAGTAGATCTTTGGTACATGGGTGCTTTCATGCTGGCTCAGAATCGTCTATGCCCCTGTCAAGTTCCATCTGACTGTATTGAATAGACCGACACATTCTTGCATCTAAAACAGCTGATTTGACGTAAGCAATGATACAGAAGAATTGTATGATTAAAAAGGAATAGAAATTTCTCCAACTGTACTCTTCTCAGTGATGCATACAGTTTATGAAATAGACTTTACAGATTCCAAATCAAAGACAGTGTTATTGTTTCCAGGATTAATCGTCCAGTGGATCCATGTCTCATATCTATCAACGTCCCATTCATGTTTGGACTTCAGTAAATAGTTGTGTATGTACTACTTCAAGTGAAAGAGCGTTTAGAACACAAAACCTATAAAACTTAATGTGCAAATACTAGCTATGAGTTCCATCTATTTTGCAGTTGAATGAGAAAATGAATGAAATTATTATCAAGCTTGTGAAAAGTAAGTAACAAAGGGGCCCCGCACTCCTCATACTACACTACAGGACTATAATACTGTAATTAATTCTTTTGTTCTAGCCTATATATTGTTGTTTGAAAATATATCCTTTTAACTTTGGATAGTGACAGGTGGCAACATGTCAGAAATCAGAGGCAGGAGCATCTCTGTGAGTTTGAGGCCAACCTCCTCTATATAATGAGTTCCAAGCCAGACTGAACTGTATAAGAAGAAACCATCTCTTTAAAAATGATTTAAAGAAAGGAGAAAAAAAGAAAATAAAAACTACTATTCATGTACAATGTCAGTTATTACTTTATGTGTTATAATGTTCAATTTAATTTTATTGTGATTATTATGTAACTATAATAATTTATTATGACAGCATGCTACTTTTTCTTTTTGATTAACATTTTTATGCAATTTCTTGATTATTACTAAAATGTCTTTATTATAGTGAAGATAAGATGTTAAAATGTTACCCACTTAATACATCTAATATTTCCACAGATAAATACTGAAGAAGTAATTAGCATCATCCATTTTCTTAATGTTTCTCTGTAGCTTACACAATTGTCTTTGTTCATGTTCAGCTGTTCAGCTATTTCTAGTTGATAGGAAAACTAGATCAAACCATAACTAAATACACTATATTTATGTTGTAGATAGAGGTAAAACCTATGGATAGATGGGCATGGTGATGGACAGCTATATTCTAGTATTTAAGAAGCCTAGGCAGGGTGATATTGAGTTCAAATCAAACTTGATGTTGCCTTAAAAAGAAAACAAAAAGGAATACTAATTAAGAACTGGAAATATGGAGTATTTCCATTGTTCTTTCTGACTTACAAATTAAAAATAATTTCAACATGGAAAAATGTTTCCATTGGATTCTCATTTCTTGTTATTTCTCCTTTTTATTGCCAACAGTTTTCTACTGAAGTGGCCATCTCTTGGCATGATTAAATTATTTTGCTAAGTCTGATATAATAATTTTAAATGATGATGTTTGTCAAATACAAATCTGTCGTTTATATTATATTTGAAGTTATAATCAAACTACCACTTATAAGTCTGTCCCTGCCACTGTGTTGTGCATGCTTAGCATGCAGACACTGAAAATCTTAGCTATGATTTCACTTTTTTTAAAAAAAATTAAGGTATATTTTTCTCAAATCTAATATCATATGTTATTTGTGTTGTTTGACTATTGTTTGAACAAGTCAGAGACTACCTGCAGCAGTGCCAAAGATTATTTGTTGCTGGCTATATTATACAAAATGTATGTAAACTTCTGTGGTGGTGATAGCCTATGTGCTCTGGACCATGCCTCTTGATGAAGCATGTCAGCTATAAATGTTGTTTTATCATTTCTAAATACAGTTTAGAGAATTAAAGAAAAAAATAGTAGCAAATATATAAGATCAATATAAATAAGAGTTCCATGTACTAGAAATCACCTAAAATTATTCATGCTGTCCTCGTTGTCCTGATAAGTGAATTTGCCTTCAAGAGACATCATTATTGTTATGCCCAAATCCACGAAGTCCCCCAAAATCCATCAAGGAGACCGAGTCCCTTATGTAAAAACAAAGAGCCTTTATTTTATGCAAGTTTGCAAACTTGGTGTCTCTGGATGTCCAACGTATTGGAGAAAATGGAGAGCCCTGAGCTCAGTTAGTGTTGGGTTTTATAGTAGTAAATGTTGGAGGTGAGGGGCTTCTAAGCTCAGGACTCCCTGATTGGCTGACATTTGTCTAGGGGTGTCCTGGTGAGTGTGTGCTGGAAGGTGAGCCTATCTACAATGCTTGGAATGTTAGGCATTTCCTTTGGATGGTCTGTTCTTGGGTGGTGCTCAGGTAATCTCAGTTTGTGTTCTTCCAGCAATCAGGTATTGCTTCAGGGTAAACTACTGAGACTCAGGCCTCCATTAAACTTATCCATGGATGAGTCCTACTCTGGCAGGTGATAATGGTTGGAAGTAAAGAACTTTCTTTGGATGATCTGTTCATATTTAGCTTATCATGGCTGGCTACTGCATTTATCTGGCTTGTTAATATTATCTAATTTTGCATCATGTTGTAAGATGTAAGCTTTTCTTTTCCTATCCTAATAATGTAGGGAGAAAGCAAATAGCTTTTCTCCCTTTAAATTAAAAATTATATAGGTTTCTATGAAAAGATTATTGTTAGGAGGGTAAGTTTTATAGTGTCAGGGTCAACATGAATTGCACTGTATTTATTCTAACTGTAACAACACACAATTTTGCTATATTTCTATATAAAAACAATCTCCAGAGTGATTACTTACAAGATGACTTTGGATACCAGAAAATTATTTCATGAAATAGAAAAGATCATGTTTGAACCCTGCAGGTACATATAACATTGCTCTGAAGCTTATGGTTTAAATTCAAATGGAAAGGATGCCACCTTGTTACTGTGTTAAAGGAAGGATTTACTTAGAGAAACATTGATCCACACAAAATCCCTGAGGGCTACAGGTTAAAATATGTAGGTACAATGGAATTACTGATAGTACTTGTGTAATTACAAAGTTGAGTCTTACACACACTTAGAGGAAAAACAAAGCAGAGACTTAGCGGTAACACTTCTTCAAGGACTATTTTCAAGTTCTCAGTTAGATAACTCTATCCTCTGTCCTGATAAATTACATTGATTGGTCGGTTGACTGATAGTACAATGAATGTGCTGGCTTCCTTTCCTTGATGGAAAAGACAAGAATTTGAAACATGATTTTAGTAACATATATGATTGCACTTATCAGTCAGAAGCGAACTCTATTTGTCATTCATAGATATGTAACAAAAGTTGTTCTAGCTCGTTAAATAGAAAAGTTTATGTGACACACTTTGTTCTGTGTAATTCCAGGGACAATGTCCATAGGCTCAACTATGATTGCGGTAGCTCCTGTGCTGTACTTTGTACCTCAAAGCCCAGTTGTGTCCACAGTTGATACAATACTGCACAAGCAGGGGCTGGAGATTTCACTTAAAATGCAGGGAGGTGTCAGTTTGCTCAGGAGGTGGCCACCCAGGAACAAGGTGTCAGGGAAAAGCTACATACTTTGGAAAGGAAATCCTCCCTGGAGGTGAGATCCAAGTTTGCTGCTGTCTATTTTCATTGTCACCATAGGGTCTCACTTTGTTCCGTTTCCTTACAGTTCTCTCAAAACCAAAACAAGAGGATGTGAAAAATAAGAAAGTGCCAAGGACATAAACTGAATGAAGCTTAGGTCTGGAATGAGGCTGTGACCTGAGTTTTCCAGAGCTGAGGAGACTGCATAGCATACCAGCAGGGAGGGGTCATAGGAAGCTTCGTGGCAGGTAGTTCTTGGTGAGCCCTGAGGCCCCCTGTGTTTGCTGAGTGTTGCACCACCAACTGATGTCAGTCAAAAACTTGGCTTTGCTTCCAAAGGGAAAGCAGGAAGACACAGGTGTATGGTTCTCCAGGCAACAAAATGTCTCCTGCCGTTTATTTAAATAGTCTGTTTGTTTGTTTTCCGTTTGAATGAAAGAAAAGCTATTTACCTTAGTGTATGCCATATGACAGGGCATATTGTTTGTTTCCTCAGAAAGCTTGTGTTTAGAAGACAGACTGGGGGTACTAAATGTTCATTAGGGAGGTGATTGCACTAGCCAATTCATCAGCATATGAGCAATCTCAATTAAAGTTTTTATTCATCTTCAGATTAAAAAAACCTTCAGATCCCCCCCCCACACACACAAGTAACAAAGAGATGCTCTCCAGTGCTCTCTTCCCACAGCCTCACAATCAGTAGCTTCTCTTTCAATCTCGCAATGCTATTTTTGAGTGTGATACTTTTTAGAGTAATTCAGCCCATTCTTAAATCAAGAACACATGTGTTATTGATGGAGAACAAGTGCGGGAAAGCAATTCAGTGCAGAGGGCTGCGGACTGACAGTAATGTAGTTAGGCAGGCAGCTTCAGCCAGTATTTGAATGGAGTACCATAAAGCAATAAATTATTTCATTCTGGAATGACAAGGTTGCACATCTTCCACGATGCGCGTCACCCGGTTGTTGTTATCACAAACCTCTTTATTCTGTAACAAATTATGGCAAATGGAAAGGGTTTTAGAGTGGTGACATGCAGGTAATATCTCCTGATAATAAGGATGTAACACTTGCTGCCACAACAAATGCACTTCCTATTGGCATGTTTTAGGTGACATTGCTGCGTTTTTTTATTTTTGTTTTTGTTTTTTTCTCACTGCCCTTAGATGCAGGGAGCTTTCTCACATGGAAAGATAGGTGGACGAAGGTAATAGATCTTGTGAAGCACTTAATATGAAGAATATATTGTCTATCATATGTGAACTTGTATTTATAACGTTCTCATTTTCTTATTCCTGGTATAATCTCCTGCAATTAACAAAGTGTCAGGTTGATAATTGACTTTTCAACAGTTCAAACTCATATAAGTTAAAGATTTGTCTTTAGTGAGTTATTTTAATTTCAAAGACCACAGATATATGCCCCCATAATAAAGTAACTGCTCTTACCACCATCCAAAGAAACCTTTGCTGGGGGCATCCTTCAGGAGGTAAAGAACATGGGTATCATCTGGTTCCATCACTTCTTGGCAGTCTTTGGGGAGGGTACAGAACCAAGCCAGAGGCAATGAGGCTATAGACAGCTTGTCGCTGTTTTGTTTGAATGAGACAAAGGCCAGAATTTTATCAACAAATCTCAGAGGGAAGGAAATATGATTTTGTCAATTAGAATAAAAGCAAGAAATCAAATAAATCTAAAGGCTTAACTCTGCACACCTCTGCCTACTGTATGTTTTCATTTACTTTGAGATTCAGTAGAATATAAGGTGTTTGAATTCAGGAAG
This sequence comes from Ondatra zibethicus, assembly GCA_004026605.1. Taxonomy (NCBI): domain Eukaryota; kingdom Metazoa; phylum Chordata; class Mammalia; order Rodentia; family Cricetidae; genus Ondatra; species Ondatra zibethicus. The sequence continues at coordinate 22,400 of PVIU01005121.1, forward strand.
ATGAAATCACAGCTTGGCAATGGTCACAGTAAGACTGTCGTTCAGTGACAGATACTTATGTGAGAGATTCTGCATGTAAACTCATGAAACAGTTGCAGCCTTCTGTGGAGAAAAGTTTGGAAACATGGGCAGGTTTATTTATTTGGGATATCTCGGAGATTGCCTGTGTGATAGCTCAACAAGCATGATGTTTAACTAATATGTCTGGTCTGTGTAAGAATGTGGTGTGTTTCTCCATATCACAGAGTTTTCTCCATCAGAAAGCAGCCAGTCTGACTTCCTGGTCATTCTTTGTCATGGACGGCATTCATGGTGTACACTGGCAAAATACAGCAAAAAAAAAAAATCATCATGGATTTACATTGGCAGTGCTCTGAGGGTTAATGTGGAGTCAGACCTAAAGGGGAAGGTGGGATCCTTGGGTTGTGTATGTTGATCCAGACTCACTTGAGCCTCTGTAAAATATTCTGCTCACACAATCTGACTGTCTCATTTAGTGCAGGAATTATATGTTGCCTCCTCTGTCCTACTTCATCAGACAATATCAGCCATAAGCAACATCCTCCATGCTGATTTTCATGCTAGCAATCAATTGGTGAGCCTAGATACTGAACAATGAAGTGCTAGCCTATTGCTTGTTTATTTCATTATGTCTTTTTTTTTTATAAGAATCAAAAGGATTTTTTCCTCATCATATCCTCAAATGACCTTTTGAGGGTGTTTTTTGTTGAAATAAACTGTTACTTATATTGAATGACTGGAAATTTTATTGATCTACAAATCACAAATTGTAGCTCTACAAACTATATACTAAGTTAATTTCTCTCTTAAATCTTCACAATCAATTGATTCCAGATTAGGAAAAATACACCTATTAAAAAGCATGCAATTTGTGGACTATTGCCACCAGATAGCAAGAGTGATTAGGTTGTATACCCGGTGACAGATCTTAACCCTGTGGTGATGTTTATTTGGACTGGTAGATGAAACATGACTTAGGATGGTATAGCTAGTAAATTATCAATAAACAAAGCCAAGTATGCAAATATCTCCAGCAGCACCACTCTTGAACTCAAATGTGGAAGTAACATATCTATCTATCTATCTATCTATCTATCTCTATCTATCTATCTATCTATCTATCTATCTATCTATCTATCTATATCACAGGACTGCATTAAAATGATATTTTAAATGAACTTTTGAAAAAAATTAATTTTAAATTATAAATAGATTATTTAATGTGTGGATGTTTGGGCAGTATGTATGTATATTCACCATGTGAGTGCTTAATGCCCAAGGAGGTCAGAAGTGGTCCAGGGAACTCGAGTTAAGGATGTTTGTGAACTATACCAAATAAGTGACTGTGAATAAAAGTCAGGTCCTCTGCAAGAACAGTAAATGTTCTTAACCAATGAGCTATCTCTCTGATCCTGAATCATGAAATTTTGAGTTTAATCACTTAATATCACAATTTTTAGTTCTCTTTTATGTCAAAATTACCTACAATGTTGAAAGAAAACATGGCTTGCTAATAGCTGTGCCTACAACTCTTCAAACATTTCTGATGGATTTGGTAGCATGTGTTTCACCTTAAATATCCTAGATGTGATCCAACTACATCAGACAGAGGTTAGATAATATCATGATGTCCTATAGTAATAGCATAATACATGGTAAGATAAGTTGTGAGCAACTGCATCACTAGGCAGTAAAGGAGCTCAGCTTCTATAATGCTATATGGTACACATTCATGTCCAAAGAGAAAAATAGGATTTTTTGCTAGTTACTTTATATTTAAGTTACTTTTGAGTTTGTCGATGTGATTTTATTTGTTTTTGTTCATTACTGTAAATTTTATGTGAACTACATTAAGATTATACATTCCTCAAATTTATATGCTGTTGAATAAATAGCAGTTGAGAAATATTTTACCTAAAATCCTACATACTTGAAAGTATTTTCAATTTTTCAAGACTTCCATATATGTGTAAAGTATATATTTTGTATTTTGGCATAAATAGGCCTTTGAGGATTATGCTAAGCACTCGTTAGATCACTTTCTATGGGAAAGTACTGCTTGAAATGTTTGTACTGGTGTAATAAAAACATAATATGAATTCAGATATTGTTTTAATCTGTCACTAAATAATTTAAAAATTGAAAGAAAAAATTGCTATCCAGGTGATCTTTGTTAAGTCGTAAAATACAAGGCAGTGCTCCTAATTTTAGTTTGTGTACTGAAGAAGATAGACTGTGGGCGTTTTGGAAAGCAGAAAAAAAAAACCCATCTTTTCCTAGTAATGTAAACTGAGTCATGCTGTCAAAATATAACATATTCAGTATGCTGCATGAGATACACTATCTTGGATATGGAGAGACAGGTTATCACTATTTTCCATAAATAATTGTTTTTACATGAAACATAAATAGAATTGTCTTATAATCTAGTGCTACATCTTTTATATTTATCTTATCTTATGCACACATATGTTTCTGTGTGTTTACATGTATATACAAATGTGATTGTGTGTGTATACTGGTGGCTATGAAGGTCAAAAGTCAATATCGATGTTAATTTCTTCATCATTTTTTGAGATGGCATCTAACCTTGGAGTTGTAGTTTGACTAGCCAATGAGTATGATGGATCCTATATCCTGTCTCCATCTCCAAAGGTCAGGGATTACATGTTCACACTACTGTACTTGGCTTTTCATATAGAAGTTGGGAATCAAACATAAGCCTTCTGATTTTGAGCTCACTTACTGTCCTATGCTGGTATTTCTTATCTCTTAAATAGTCTATTAATGTCCAAAATTTTATAAACCCAATATCCAAAGATAGAGAAAAAGTCCTGAGCTCTAACAAAATCTTCACTAATGATAATACTTACAAAATTGTGTACGCAGAGAGTGTGCATTCATTTCCCAGTGACCCTGACCTGAATAATCACACAGAAACTATATTAATTACAACACTGTTTGGCCTATTAGCTCAGGCCTATTATTAATTAACTCTCACATCTTAAATGAACTCATTTGTATTATTTTATATTTTACCATGAGTCTCATGGTTTGTTACCTCTTGCTTTTTAGGTGGTTACATGGCATCTGTCTGACTCTGCCTTCTTTCTGCCTTCATTCAGTTTAGTTTTCCTGCCTACCTATATTCTGCCCTGCTATAGGCCAGAGCAACTTCTTTATTAACCAATGGTAATAAAATATATTTATAGCATACAGAGGGAAATCCCACATCTTAATTGTTTTCCTGCACTGCTCCTCATCAGTATTCTCCTAATAGAGACTGACCCCTAATTTGGACTTCAGTGTATGTCTCCAAATATTAAAAAAAACAAATTTTCAAATGAACTCGATTAAAAAGCAATATTTTAAGCAGCTGTATTTTTACATGTTCACTGTCTTTCAGAAGTAGATAATACCAGCCCATCTTTGTTACACACTCTCTGGCACTAGGAAATCTAGGGAGAGGAGACTCTTAGTCAGGACAGAGTCTTCCTCCCCCACCATAAAGCAGATTCAGTTCTTAACAGGGGGTGAGCATTAAGCCATTGTTCACAATTAGAAATGTACTCAGTCATTCACTCTTGGAAGCCCTTAAGTGTCACTGATGTCTGGAACTAAATGTAATCCTCTGAAGCCATGGTAGAGATTGAAGAAGGTCTTGGCACAGGAAAGCATCATAGTGAGTTTGCAGTAGACTCATATGGAGTTGGACTTTCTCTGCTTTCTGATGTACCTTTTAAGAACTGTCACAATGGTCAGAATGTGATGGGACTGATAAATTTAAATATAGAATTGTTAGTTGTATTAAGCTTTTTTAATCTGTTAAAAACAAATCAAAAGTTGACCATATAGTTTCTACTGTGTGGATTGTAAAGATCGTCTCTGCTGGCCTCTGCTGCTGTATTTACTGCCTTACCACTTGGCACCTGACTTATCAACATATACAGATTCATTGACTGCCCACAGCTCACACTAGCTCACACTCCTACTTCTATCTTACTTTTAGAACCAGATAAAAATTTCAAGCTTACTTATTTAAAACTAGTTTTTACTTTGTTTTATTTAGTTTTGATGACTCTTATCTATTATGTGTTTCTTGAATTAAATGGATTGAAGTTTACATATTGATTAGACTTTGTAAGTGACATAGTTGGGCATCAACTTTATGAAGGTGGTATTCTCTACTCTCTGGATTAGACGTAGGTCATCTTTGCTAAGACTATCTCGAGGTATGTGTGTTCTTCTCACGGTTATCTGTACAAGCAATGTAACTTAAGGTTTCATTACACCTAAGCTGCAATCGCTGCTACAGTAATCAACTGGATACAGTCTTGGAAAACCCAAACTCCGAGGACAAATGAAACAATCAAATACCTCAACAGTTATTTTAAAAGGACTATCTATAAGGCTCTTTAGTGTGGTTTTGCTCAAAGACCATCCTAGTGTAAAGAGAAATAAAAGAAGAAAACAGCTAATCTTTTTTTTTCTGAGGATTTAGATAGAATTTTGAGACATGTATGCTTCTTTTATGCAATTGTTTTGGAATGCAAGGCAAATACAAATCTTAGTATATATTAATAAATTATTTGGCTTACTGTATCATGAATGCTTCTTTTATTTCTTTTGAATGATTTATTTTTACTTTTATGTAAATGTATGTGTCTTGTGTCAGTGTCTGTATGGTGTGTGGTGTGTGTTTGCTTGTGTGTATACAGAGGCTAGGGCAGGGTGACAGAATCCCTGGATCTGCAGTTACAGGTGGTTGTGAGCTTGCTAAGAAGAGTGCTGGAAGCCAAATCAAGGTTGTCTAGAAGAGCAAGATGTGCCCTTAACTGCGGAGTCTTTCCTTCTGCCTTGCACTCTTCTTAAATGTAGTTGCATCTTCTCCCTTACATTGTAAAAAGAATGACAAACATCTTCCGGATTTCACCTCAAAGATCTTCTTACAATTGCTGTGATGTAAGCAGATAGTCTGAATGTTCGCCCTTCAATATCAGTTCCTGAGTAAGAAGACAGCCCCATGAAAATTAAGACGATGGAAGTTAGGGGGCATGGTTTTCTTTTGTTTATCCTACAGAGGGCAAGTGTATTTTGGCTTGTGACTTGTGTTCATTGCTATTTCTTGGATAAGTTTAAATAAAAGGAGAACACAAAACATATATTAAAGACATATGCTTTTTAAAATCTGCATACATGGGAAATTAATTATTTATGGCCAGTTTTTCAATATTTCTCCATTGAAACAAACAAGCAGACTCCATTGCCTACTAATTTCTTATTTCTGTGACCATATCCTGTTAACTCCTGAATGACTAATAGGATTGCAAATTTTTGGCTTACAAATTGCAAAATGATTTATTAATATGTAAATATCACTTGTCTAAGCTTATATCCTAGTGAGTTGCAAATATAATAGATGAGAATTTTGGCATTTTTATTAATTAAAAAATCTTTTTCCAAATTTACTATTTGAAACTCCTGAATGTTACTTATCAAGGTTTAGTATGGTGAACTGGATAATGAAACCAAAAGTATATATGATATTGGAGTCCATTTTAAGCAATAAAATCATAAGAAAATCTAGATCATTTCAAATGTCAGCTTGTGATAAAACGCATTGACAGAATGATTCCTTAGCAAGCATAAGGTCATAGGTTCAGCTCTCAGAACTACTGGAAAACAAGACTCAAATGTCTTTTCAAACTTTAAAACAAAAGAATAAGTGTATCTGAAACCTGAGTTTATCATATGAGGAGGCACTTCTTATATTAAAATTGGAATAAACATTTTACCTTTTGTGGAAAAGCATCACGTATATGTGACTTGTTCAGTAATCTTAACATTTGTACAATATCAATTTTAATTGGAATTTCTGGCAGCTGGGAAATAGAAAGTCGTGGGAAAATGTCTCTATTCATTTTTACATCTGCTCCCACTCTTCTCTCTCTCTCGAGTTGTTACTCATTTGTAAAAGGGCAGTATTGTAGCTTCCCTATTGAGATATTAGAAATAAAAAAATGAATTAATGAAAGTAATACCGTGAAGTGTGTTTCAAAACATATGTATAAGGATCATAGTTATTAAATGCTTGTTTTAAACTCTTCTCATTGAGATTCCTCATAAAAAGAGTAGGCTCACAATCGTCAATGTTTCATTATTTCTGTGAGGAAGCGATCAAAGTGCATCTCAGCAAATTATATTGTTTTATTTTTATAAAGCTGTGTCATCATATTAAATGCAAGAATTCCTTAAATCTTCATTACGTGGGAAGAAATGAATGAATAAGTTTCATGCTTTATCTACTACCTATCAGTCTATCTACATATCTGTCTTCTACCTCAATTCTATTTATCATCTAGAGAAATTCACTATAATGCATGGGCTGGTCTTGCTTGAAGTCTGGACTAAAACTACACTTCTGCCTTAGCCTGTCAAGTAAATGCAACTTCATGTCTGGCTACCACACTCCCCTGTATATATATATATATATATATATATATACATATATATATATATAAATGTTTTCATTGCAATCTAATCTGAATATATTGCAACACTTCCTGTAAATTCTTGATGTAATATTATAGTGTACACTATGCAGTTTGGATGATTTGGGTTTATATTGAGTCCCTATTATTAAATATTCAGTATGTGCATGCAAACGTATATTTTCTTGACTACGTTGTGTGTTCTATTTGTGAACATATACATCCCATGTTCTTTAAAATTCCCACTATTAAAAAAAATCCCACTACTTCCCCTTTCAGAATAGCTTGCCATCCTGGTCTTTGTTGGGTTCATAGGCATTAAAGCTGAGTAAGAGCACTGATTGTTCTCCTCCATTGGCAGACTGCACAGAACCTTCTGTTATTAATAAAACTAGGCCCCAGGGAGGAGGGGGCAAAGGCTGTTCCAAAAGGATTCCCCCAATTCCTAAGCAGGAGTGTGTGGTATTTTTAGGAATGGAACCAAGGACCAGAGTATACCCTACATTATTTTGAGGGTCTCTTGCATTCCCCTGACCAACAACTCAAAAGATTTTCAGTATTGGAACCGGAATTTTGTTAGACATCTATGACTTTGGGGCAAAGCACTTTCACCTCAATTGAGGTAACTCTATTTAATTGTGTGCATACACACATGCTCATATTTGATGTAACTTTAATTCTGGAATTCTTTATCAAAGTTTATGCCTTTTTATATAAATGGTATTCTTATTAAGCTGTATTTCTATAGGTTTCTGGGTGTCACTTATTTCTGTTTTGGAAGTTTTACTGTTGGATTATCCTTTCATTTATCTTTCTAGCAACAGGATTTCTTTCAATCCTTGGTAATCTTTGCTTGCTTATTTCATAAGATGCAGCTACATTGCATGAGGATTTCTTATAAGCACAGTGACTGCAGTGAGAAATGTTGACAATAAGCTCTGAAAATGTTATGTGAAAAGTGCTGTCTTCTAAAGTCTTCAAACCTATGTGTTCCTTTCCAGCTTATTTAATAGGGATAAATCTATTAGTTCATCTCTGGATAGAGACTGAAATCACTACTGTTGATATAAATAAGTATTTGTAGGTATTAATGGGATGCTATGTAATATTTTATTTGAATCATGCCTCCCCAAACATCTGCTCTTTCCTTATCATGGTAATGTCACCATTTTTCTCTAGATATCTGAAACCTGAGCTTTACCAGTCATCTCTGTTTGCTACACTTGCAGTCACACATTGGAATGTCTTATGCTTAAGGGAAAGTAGCCATTGCTTAAACTTTCTCCATCCCTTAGTGACCCTGATTCTTCTCAGCCTTTGGTAAAAATTTTTCTCTAGTATTCTACAGAACAAAAGTTTAAATTGCATATGTTCCACATCAGAATTAGATCATGTGATTTTCACGTTTAGCACAGATTTTATCAGTGTTTCTCTCTAGACTGAAAAATCAGCCCTAACTCTTTATTGTTTCATGATTGTGATTTTTGTTTGTGTCTCAGAAGACAGTGTGTTCATAGGAAAAACAACATAGTTGGAAACTTGAAAGTCAACTGAACTCTACGGTTGTAAAGCTCACTTGTATAGATAACTTCCTGATAATAATTTTTGATCATTATTTTGGATAAGAATTCTTAGTAAGATCAATTACCAGCAAATCTACAAACAATATTTTTTGGTGTCAGAACACGTTGCACTACACAAATTGAATAGCAATAAAGAGCTGTACTTTCTAGTAATTAACACCACTGTCTTCCATCTCATGACTTCCCCCCAACTTGCTTATCTCATATATGTGTATGCTTGGCACCTGAAACATTTACATTTCAAGAATGATAAATGCTCTGCCAACAGTAGTAGTGTCCCAACGGCTGTGATGTTTGGTGACAATTCCATATCCTTCGCCGTGTAGACTAGTAGCAGATGAGAATCAATGGGATATCTGTAAATTATGACATTTGTGAGTATGAACAACTGTGGGATGTGATTTGTGTTCATTCAAAATAGAGGTGTAATCTTGCACAGACACAAATACTTGATCACATAAAACAGATAAGAAAATGTTATTCAGTAATATCAACTATATTCTTCCAAAGAAAGTGCAATTGCCTTAGACTGTCCATCAGCATTACCACTATTAGGCTCAGTGATTAGGAAAAAAGTAGACTGTTCAGAAGAGGGTTAAACAAGTATAGCATTCATAGCAGTTGAAGGGCAGTAATGGTAATTAAGGGGAGATGTTAAAAATAATTTGAAATATTTTGAACTTCACATTTTACTGTGACTCAATACAAAGACATGATAGATGTGTTGAAATTATTTTGTTTAACCTAAATTGCAATAATAGCATTTCTTTTTAATATTAGGAGGGTTCTGAATGCAAAGTAGCTTTATTATAATATATCCAACCTACAACACCCATAAAATGGAATCTTATCAGAGCTAAAATTCTTTTTATGGTGAAAAGTTCAGGAAGATAAATGTTACCTATTAAATATAGCTAACAGGAAATTATCCTTCTTATTTATGCCAAAATAAATAAATAAATACTCATAGAAAATTGCTCTTCAGTCTGTGCCATAGAAAAATCACATCATGAGTATAATACTTCAAAGTTAAACTATAGATTATATTATCATTAATGTGTTCTGGTTTTTTGTTTTTTTTTTGGTTTTTGTTTCTTTTTTGTTTTGTTTTGGAAACAGGGTTTCTCTGTAGCTTTGGAGCCTGTCCTGAAACTAGCTCTTGTAGACCAGGCTGGTCTCAAACTCACAGAGATTAAACTGCCTCAGCCTCCTGAGTGCTAGGATTAAAGGCATGCACCACCACCCTGACCTGGCAATGTGTTCATTTTCAGGAGAGGAAAATAAAAAAGGGATTACCTTTCACAGATGGGAAGGTTAGCAGTATCTAAAATGAAAATGGTATCAGCACACATTAATTGGGAAAATCATGCTATATTTTTCTTACATTAATTTATACTTTATACCCTGACCATACAAAGGGTAGTGTTGAGCCAATTAAACTGAGCACTTAGTCATATGTCAGCATCAATGTCCCGAAACCGTTCCAGTGTTTTACTACCTGCCTGGGGACATTTGGACACATCTTTATTTTGCTTAATCACACGTAGTTAATTATTTCAGTTATTTCTCTGCCCATATTTGTGTAAATTCTTTTATCTAGACAAGTTGCACTATATTAAGAAAGTAGAAAATGGAGAATTTTATTCTTCTATCTCTTAAATTTTCAAATTTAATTTTAGTTTGACTTACCCACTGTTAATCAGGGCATGGTTATTCATGTTTATACTGTCAATTGGGAGACTAAAGCAGGGGGTAAAAATATCATTCACTCTTCCTGTCTATATTCATCGAAGTTACACACTATCACCCAGTGCTAGCAGTACATGAGTGTTCAATATGCAGGGATCTTCATAAACTGGTAATTGCTCATTGGCAATGCTCACTTTACAAAACTGTACCATCACTAGACAAGCATTTCTCCATGGCATGGCTTAAAATAATATCCCTCTGTAGCTTGGAGGATAAGAGCAAGGTGGTTATATCTTTCTTCTGTCTTTAAATACCCAACAGCAGGTGCACATTCCCTATTTAAACAACTCTTAATTTTGGCTTTAGGCACTATATCAGTCATGTTTTAGCACTGTAGCAGTTTCAGCAATGATAGTTCACCCTGGTGAAAGAAAAACCATGTCATCATTCTTCATGAATCTGCGCTGCAATTTTCTGTTATCTAGCCTCTTCCACACTGTATAAGAAATTTCACTAATAACAAAGTGAGCCAGGATCTATTACTGACAATTTAAAAGCAATATTCAGATATACTTCAAAAAACTCTATTTTATAAGCACATAACAATTTAAAAATCTAATACAAAATCCTAATATCAATTCATAAGCATATAACATTTTCAATATTAAATGTGAAATCTTCATATTGACCTGGGTTGATAATGATGTCTGTACTATACTGTAGCACACTGACCTTGTAAAATATATCTCTGCCTCTTCTCAGACAGTCAATCAATCCAAATACATTTTCAGGCGAATTTTTTCCCTGATGAATAACCTCTAAGATTACTTCCCATTCACCAAGTTGGTGTGACCTCAAAGATGATTTGATTTCTCTTGTAAAGGCTAAAATACTCTCTGGATCCTGATACTGGGAGCAGGAAGAGAGACGATTATTCAACCTTTTGTGAAAGCAATTTGAGGGAAACCAAACATTACACATCTGTCCATTTACAGTGCCCTTAGGTTTTGATAATCTAAACAAATGATAGGCATGTTTAGACATTATCGACTCGTACAATTTTGTATAACTCAAAACAAAAGGGTACTCTTGGAAAACGCTCAGGAAATGCAGAGAATGTCTGTTTCTTTATCTAATAGAGAGAATGGGAAGGATGAAAAAGGAAGAAAAGAAAAATGGAAAATTGATGATAGAAACATCTTGGATTACAAGTTTCTACCAAATCATCCTGGGTTCTTTAACACTTCAATGTTTTTTTTAGATCCAGAAATAGGATCTTGTCTACATCATTGTGCCATTTAAACTGGAAAAGATTCCAATAGGTGCTCCGTTATCACAAAGGCAAAATTACAAATATTACACTTTGAGAATCAATTTGGTTATTTTAAATTATAAGTATGGACTTTTCTTTGAGTCATGTAAATTTACATACCATGTAGATAAGAGAAAATACTTATTTTTCTTTAATAAGAAAACATTTCTGTCCATGGGAACTACTAATTTTTAGGCTTTGCTTTTTTCATTTTTAATAAGCTCTAAGCTATTGTGCTGTTGAAAACCAAGATTAAACATAATTCAAATCACTTGTGAAGCAGCAGCAAAAGTGTTATTTTAGTATTAGTTTCTCCATATACTTGTGCAAGATTCATTTCTGGAAAGCAAAATGTAATATTTTCTTTTAAAAATTTTGACAGCATGTTGACTCTGACTCTACCAAATGAGGGAAATATCACCCCTCCATGGAAACCTTTATATTCTCCACCTAATTCAATACCCAGAACGGTTGTCTTAATTACGGTTTCTGCGATTTCTGTTGCTGTGAGAAAAAACTATGATCAAAAGCAACTTGGGAGTAATTTCAGCTTACAGCTGCACAGCACAGTCCATCACTGAGAGAAGTGAGGACAATAAACCAAACAGGGCAGGAACTTAGAGGATGAAACTAATGCCGAGGCCATGGAGAGGGGTTGCTTAGTGACTTGCTCCCCTTGACTTGCTCAACCTGCTTTATAACAGTACCCAGGATCATTAGCCCAGGAGATAGCATCCTCCACAGTGAGCTGGACCTTCCCACATCAATAATCAATCAAGAAAATGTGCCACAGGCAAATATGATGGAGCCTTTCTCTATTGAATCTCTTACAAAATGACTATCCCTTGTGTCGAGCTGACATAAAATCAACCATCACAACTGGTTGCTAGTCTTCTTTCAGCTTCTTCTGGCCTTTATTGCAGTAGTGTTATAAACACAAAAGCTTTCAAGCAAATAATTGCAGTGTTGACATATAAATGTGTCTTTATGAAAATCTCAGACGAAAAACTTTATGCCTATTGCCCAAGTCATTTTGAAAGAGGTTGGGGCAGGCATTTTAACACCCAGTCACACTGGGCTGCCTGGTGAGTGCTGTAACTCCAAGTTTTATGATTTTCTGTTTTGGCAAGAGACAGTTATTGGACCATTGCCCTATTTTGCAAGTATGTAGCCAAGCATGTGAATATTTTTGCATCATCATCAACAACAAAAACGACAACTCTGAATTGCTTTGTGCTTCAGCCATGAATGCCCATGATCAGTTTGCTACAGACGTGCCAGTCAGGAATTTTATGATTCATACTTTAAAAATTATAAACAGCAATTAATGAATATAGATACTATGAATTTGAAAAAGAGCAAGGAGGGGTATGCAGGAGTATTTGAATGGGGGAAAGAGAAGGGAGACATAGTGTGGTTTTATTATGTCAAAAATAGAAAATTTCTAAAAATAAAAAATTATTAACTCTGAGAATGTAATGGGATTATTTTGATCATATTCATTTTGCATTACTCCCTCATATCCTCAAGGTTCCATCCTTCTCTTACATCTTTCCTTCTTTTTTTTACACTAATACTAATGCAAGATTCCAATTTATGCTGCCCGTATTCTCCTTGATAAAGGACCATCCTCTGGAGCATGAGCAACCTATCATGGGCCGAACCCTTAAAAAATCTTCCTCTCCCACAGAAAGTGTCCATCACTTCTCAGTTCGGGATGGGAACTCACAAACTGCTTCCCACTCCATGGTAGAAGGTTGACTAATTTTGATAATTGTGATAGTATTGTTCAGGCTAACACAGTTACTTTGAGTTCATGAGTAAGCTATCTTGTTATGCCCAGAAGACTGTTTCACATGATTCTGTCCAGTCCCTTGACTCTTACAATGCTTATGCACTCTCTTTCATTTGTAGTTCCAGAGCCCTGGGAAGTGGGATGAAATAAATGCTCCATTTGTGGTTGGTCATTCCATTGCTACTTATGTTCTTCAATAGAAACTATGCTAGTTATTAATTTAACTTTACTATGTTTCAGCTTAATTAACTAGTATCCGAATTCCTAGGTAATTTAACTTTTAATAGTTCACAATTAACTACCTTTGTAATTAATTGTATATTTAGAATATTTTAGTGACACCTGTGGGTATTCCATGAGGAATTTACTATTCACTTTTAAAATATTGAAAATTCAAAACAAGGCCCTGTGTCTGCTAAGGATATGTTCTACCACTGAGCTATATCCATGCCCCTTGAAGATTTAAAACCTGTGAATTTTCTTCATTTGACAACATTTTTAAATTTACAATAAAGAACTTTAGTTCTAGTCCAATGTTTTCATTTAACCAAATATTTGTTGTGTCAATGTTAAAAGAATTAACAGAGTTCAACATAAAAGCAACAATCTTTCTGATGTACCCCCTTACCACTTCCCAGAGGTGAACTTTCACACTTTCTACATTTATTTTCTTTGCTAGTTAGCATTGAAGTTATGTATAATATTCCTACTTAAATACTTCTACAAATTGAACCCCTATTTAAAATATGAATATTTAGTGTTCTTGTTCTATTTCTCTTTCTTCATCACACATTTGAATGTAAACTTATATTTAAATTATATATTAACTACACAAAAAATTTAACAATATATCAAACCTTTGTTTTCCTTATGGACTTCAAAGGTCTCCTCTATCTTCCTCCCCTTCTCCCTTTCAGTATCAGCTATAATTTTGTTACTATACTGAAAGTCAATATTTTCATTTATTTCTGAAATCATATTTTAATTTCTGTAATTCATTCTTTGGCATGTATGGATTAATGTACTATAGTACGTAATTAAGTAAATATTTTTCTTACTACAAATTTTCAACATTACCAACAACGCCAAATAGTATGCTGAGTCTTTTTGTCTCAATCCAATATCATGACTACAATGTCATTCAAGGGTTTCTACCATGGGAATCTAATTTTGCTAAAATTCCTTAGTATTAGTCTCTCAGTAATAATTTATTTCAATTTGTTTAGTCTGTTATCTTTGATAAATAGAATCAATTCTCTTTAATTTTGTTTGTTTTCTTTTTATTGATTTGATATGGTCTTTGAAACCCAGACAGAGCTAGAAATCACTTTATAGCTGAGGCAGCAGCAATTTCACATTTATCCCCTGCCTCAGCCTGCTAAGCATTGAGATTCGGTTGTGTACCACCATGCCTGGCTCATATATCCTCAATTATATTTAATGCCATAGATTTACAGAGATATATTATTCTTGAAAGCATAGTTACAACTATGACATTTGTTTTACTGATTTTGTTATTGTTAAATCTTAGTGTGTGTACACATAAATTGATCCTGCTAATTATTACAAAATTTCTTATAAAAATTCCATATTTTATATTTTAGTCAATATAGCATGTCATTACCTATTTCTTAAAACTTCACCAATATTGGTATTTATCATATATATGTTCTCAGTGTAATAATATACATTGATAAACACCATATATATTACAAACTTATATAAGCTTCATCTATATATTGTTTCATTGAGTGTATCCTGTGTGCTGAAGACTGTGAGTTACTGAGGATTCAGCCTCAAATAAAATGAATCTCATGCTTCAGGTTATGAGTAAGAGGGGACTCTAGGTCTGGCAGAAACCTTTTCCTTATTGAAACTTAGAACCTTTTTATAAATGCCAAAATAGGAACTTAGAGTGTATGCATATATTTTCAGGTTTCATCATGAGTATTTTATACCAGTTCACAACTTTTTTTAAACAACTTAAGTGAATGTTAATTTATTTCATCTGGAATTCATGTTAATCCTACCGTGTGTGTAGAAAAAGAGGAGAAGCCATTCCCATGTGTTGCTCCCTCTTGCTGATAACACATGTTAAGTTTCTGTGACTGAGAACTTCATCAGAGGGTCAGTAATTTCTTCAAATACGTAAATGACTGGACTGTTTCATGTAAAGAGGCTCATGGGTGCAGGAGGAAGTTCCATTAGTAAAACATTTCCACAAGTTTAAAGGGTCAAGATTCAATCCTCAGACCCAAAAGAAAGGTTTGTTAAGTGCTGCATCCCTATAACCGCAGTTATGAGGAGCAGAGACAGGGAGATCCCTTTATATGCTGAATGGCAGCTAGTCTACATGAACTTGTGACACCCAGGCTTACTGAAAAAGCATGTGTCAAAAATAAGACAGAAAGGGACTGAGGAAGACATTGATGTTAGCCTCTAACCTCCAAACACTCATATGCCTATGTGCATCTGCACAGTGCACACACACACACACACACATGCACACATGCCTACACGCACATGCACACACACGTACACACACATACACTAAGCTTATTCTGTTTTTAATTAACTTGGTAAATAGCAAATGATTTTTGTCTAAATTTTAAACATTATAAAATGCTGATATAGTTTTGTTATATTTGGCTCAAATTTTGCTAGTGCATTCATTTTATAAATATTTTTCCAAACCTCTTTTCATATTTCAGCTCATTTTCTGCATGACATAGTTGAGAACTTAATTACTTATTTATTATCAGGTATCAGAAACATTTATATTCAGCAACACAGCTTTTCGAAAGTCAGTAATTAATGCATTTTCCCTGAAGAAGGCATAAAAAGTCGTGTATACGTTACCGATAAGTGAATACTTCTGTAGTTATACAGGTAAATAAATACAATTTTTCAATTATTTGACATAATGCTGACTGAGCTGAATATTTGTAAAAATCTTACGATTTCTTGTGGATTCAATCTAGATATAGCATAATATTAATTCTCCACATCGACATGAATACATCCTTGTCTACACAGAGAAAGTTTTCATGCAGCGATAGTGGTGCTCAAGGAGATGCTTGCTTTAAACTGAACCTCATAGGTGTGGTCACAACTGGAGGGGGAGTGAGCACCCTGGGGAGTCATGGAAGTCACTTTTCTGTCCTATAAGCCTAAAAGTAATTCTGAAAAGATTTTTTGTTTACTTTTGTTTTGTTTCTCGAGACAGAGTTATCTGTAGCGTTGGGGGCTGTCCTAGAACTCAGTCTGTAGACTAGCCTGCACACAAACTCACAGAAATCTGCCTGCCTATGCCTCCTGAGTGCTGGGACTATTGGTGTGCGAAAAGGTTTTAAGGCTAAGTAAAATTTATGTGTTTAAATGTAATTTGACTGTCCATTGTTTAGAACATAAATGCATTTCCCTTATATTTATTTTTTATAAAAGCAATAAACAAAACATCAGAGGGGATGGACAATACAAGGAGAGCATTATTGACCGAATCAGATAAACAGGGCTCATATGAGTTTAGTGAAAAAGAAATGACAAACGCGGGACCTGCGTGGGTCTGTACCAGGTCCTTTGAGTATATGTTATGGTATTTTGTGGGACTCCTAACAGTGAAAGCATGTGTATCCCTGGCTCCTTTGCCTGCTCTTGGGACTTTTTACCTCCTATTGGGTTGCTTTGTCTGGCAAGATATGAGGGCCTTGTCTGTTCATATCTTGTTTTGTACTTTTTGTCTTTTGTGTTTTGTAGGCCTGCTCTTTTCAGAAGAGGAAATGAGTGGCTGTGGATAAAGGAGAGGGAAGGTGGAGGAGAGCTAGGAGGAGTGGAAATTGGGACTAAGGATAGTGTATGAGGGAAGAATCTGTTTTCAATTAAAAAATAGTAACACAAACAAAAATCTTCCCTAATTAGGAAGGTACACTGAAAGTTAATATACACATTAGGTTCATTTATAACTAATATTTTTTATTTAAACTAAACAATATAGGCTCTTCGATTTCTTTCTCTTTCTGTATTCTTCCTTCATTGTATTTTATCATATATACATATATATTTATCATATATATATCATCTACTTATCTAATAACTAATTTTAAAATGGTCTTCAATAGATAATTATATACTGTATTATATACTACCTTTGCAAAAATTAATGTATAGTTACAACATTTAACTAGGTCTTAGTTTACTTTCTGTTCCTATAATAAAGGTCATTACCAAAAACGACTTGGAAATGAAAGTATTCATTTGGCTTACATGGTCACAATCCATTGATCAGAAAAAAAAGTCAAGAATTCAAGGTAGAAGAATAAAGGCAGGAACTGAAGCAAACACCATGGAAGAACTTTGATTAGTGGCTTGCTCTCCATGGCTTATTCATCTTAATTTCTTATGCCATTCTAGACCACCTGGCCAGTGATGTTGGCACTACCTCTAGTAAACATGGATGGGTCCTCTTTCCCACATTAATAATAAATTAATCAGATCATATGAAGGAGGGATTTTCTCAATTGAATTTCCCTCTTCCCAGTTGATTCTAGTTTGTGTCAAGTTGGCCACAAACTCACCAGGACACCTCTCTCTCCTCCTGCCAACCTCTTCTCTGTCTCTCAAATTCCCTGCCTCCTATTTTTAATTATGATTATTATATGTACTATATCAACCAACCACCTACCCATATATACACACACAAACATGAGCATGTACATATGTGTGTATGTATGTATGCATGTATACATGTATGTATCGCTAAGTGTTCCTTGTTTGTCCATAAATTTAGTGTTGAGCTCTGACTATTGGTTAGTCGGTTAGTGCACTCATCCTTAAGGAAGACTATTTCTTTCTCAGCAATCGTTATTTGGGGTTGGGGCTCCAGGAGATTTTCCTTATCTACACAGGAATGTGAACTGATGCTGTGATTGTTCCAGTCTTGTTTAGGTGGCCATGGAGATTTCATGTATCTAGTTTCTTGTCACACATAGAAGACACAGTCATATATAATATAACATAATATAAAAGACTTCCCAATATATTGTTCTTAAATCTCTCGGCCCTTTCTTCTCTGGTGTTCTATTCCTTGATCAGTAGATCTAGGTGTTTATTTTGAATGTATCAGTTAGGGTTGGAAACCCCAAGTGTCAATTATTATTTGCATTTAGACCAGTTATTGCTTTCCATAATGGTCTCTGAATTATTTTAAAAACAACAAACACATAAACACACAAGAACAACAACAACAAACTTTTTGTGAGGGATGAGAGCTGCATTTACCTGTGGTATAAAGGAAATATTTAAAATTAAGTTAGGAGTCATGCTGGTTCAGGAAATTATAGTAGAAGGTTGTCCTTTACCGGCTGTTGTAGTTTTGTCTTTGCTGGTATGACAAACTTCACGGTCAGCCTGTTTCTATAGCCATTCTAGGAGAGACTGCTTGACAGCAAACTTCTTGACAGTCTGGCTTTTATAGTCTTTTACCTCCTTTTCGATGGTGTTCTCTGTATAAGTATAGGAGTTGTGGTGTAGGTGATTCCACTGGGATTGGACTCCCCAGGAAACTTTGATCTCTTCCTGCGTTCACTTGCACTTTTCTGTGATAGTCTCCTTCTGCTGTAAAATCAGTCTTCTTTGATGAAGGGTGATTTCTACATATTTTTGTCTCTGGATATACAGATTAAGATTTAACATATAGTAAGAAATTATGCTGGCCTAGCAATGTGGAAAAAGCACATCCCATTCTAGGATCCATTACTTTATTCAGTAGGCTAGGTTTCTATTACAAGACATTATTTATGTCCTGTTGAGTAGATTCTAAGTCCAATTAAACACACACACACACACACATACGTGTGTATGTAATAATAATAATCAAAGTAAAATAAACTATACATTTAAAATTCAGGAAAAAATGGGACGGGTTAGAGAGAGGGTTCCTACGGGGGAATGAAGGGACAAAAGGGAAGAAGGAGGTGATATCATTCTATTCCAATTAAAACATATTTTAAAATTAAAACTGAAACAATAAAGATAAGATTAAAAATTGTAACAAAAACTAAGATAAATTTAAAAAAATCATGACCGAAAGCAACTTGTAGAAGAAAGGTTTTATTTCAGATTATAATTCCACTTAAGAGTATACCATTTAGGAAAGTAAGAACAGAAACTAAATAAAGGAAGTTCCTTTAAGTAAAAATCATGAAGTATACTTCTTACTGGGGTCTCTCTCTGGATCAATTTCTACTTGTTTACTTATAAAATGCAGGCCCACCTGTCTAGAGTCAGTGGTCTTCACAGTGGGCGAGTCTCCCCAGTGAACCATCAATCAAGACTCTCTCTTACAGACATTAATATGTGCCACATGATCTGGACAGTCTCTCAACTGAGTCTCTGTCAGATCACCCTGAGCTGTGTCAGTTTCAGAGCTGAAGCTAAGCAGGACACAAACTTAATTAGTTGTTCTATTTTAGTTTTTTGTTTTGTTTTTAGTTTGGTTTAATCTTTTCCCATATATTAAAATATGTTCCATGTTTGAGAGAAAAGAAATCCTTTCTGATTATATACCTAGAAGTAACTTGATTCAATTTTTGTATATTTTTGTATGCCTTAATAACCCATTTCAGGCTGTGGGGAGCCAGCTGAAAGTTTCTTTGAGTTCTATAGCTGTAATTTGGATGAGCAATCAAAAGACATATGAAGGAAAATTCATTTTTTAAAAAGTCAATTTGCAAAGCCCTTTAAGATGTAATTTTCCCCCTGACAGTGGCTTTCCAAAACCGAGTTATTTGCTAGTAAGTTTATTTGGGGGAATACAAACATTTGAAGAAATGTCAAAACAGAGCTGATATATGCAAATGTATATGGTCCTTGTCATTCTCTGTATACTTTCTTAAATAATAAGTACCTTGAAATAACCTGTACTAAATATTCTGATGTATGATTTGGTTCTTTGTTGTAATTCAAGCACAATAGTTAGAGAGCCTCAGAGTTATTTATTGCCACTGTCTCAGTCTGAATCCTTTTATGATTATTTCCCAGTGCCCTGAAGCTCCTTACTGAGCACCAACTTTCCCTACCTGTCTAGAAAACACGCTGCATTCAGCATTCCACACATCCACCCTATTGATCCCTCCCTGTTATACTTGGGACATTCTAATTTACATCACAAGGAAGAGCCTCAGTTTCTAGGGGGCAATGAGTTACCATCTGATGAGAATGAAATGGTCGAGTTCCGGGTTGCGTGAACTAGCCATTCAAATGGTGATTCCATGAAACCAGCACTTCATACTGCTTCCTGTTTCAGTCAGAAAAGAGAAATGAAACAATGGAGAAGACATATTTGCTCTTAGTCAATCTGAGTTGCCAATGAGTGGTGCATGGCATTCATCAAATCCAAGTCATAGAGACTAATAATAGATACTAAATGGGAGGCTCTGAACAGGCTATGCCATGGTATAGTATGAAACTGACTATAGTACACCTTTGAATACTACCTAAAGGTTTTTCATTTGTTTTATGAGTCTTTATTAAATAATAAATAAAAGTCTCCTCTCCACATTTTTATTTGCAATTTGTAGAACTTTTCCAAGAGAAAGCTTTTACTTTACGGTGGAAAATGGGGTTGTTTAGCTTGATTCAGCAGAAATGGCTATGGTGGAAGTGAAATTTGATAAAGCAATTATACTTTTAATTGGGTGTTGAAGTCCTGTTTTGAGGTGCAGAGATTTGTAATTTGGGCAGGCGGACACTTGTCATGGCTTTCTAATTACCCATCAGAATGACAAATGCTTACACGGGGCAGAAGGGGGAAACGGTGACTCGTGTGTCATACCAACAGTGGTGTGTCCCATATATCACATCCTCTCGGCGCTCTGTATGCGAGGATGAAATTACTGTGTCAGCTGCTGCTAGAAACAAAGGAGCAGTATATTCCAGGTTAGGAAGGACAGAAAGCTAATGGAGCATCTAGAACTAATAGATTAACAGAAGTCTCTACAAAAAGTGAGTTTCTTTAATCTCATCATTATAGACATTTACAGGAAAACTGAGAAGAAATAAGTTAAAATGGAAACTGAAGTACAAGGAAACATGAATTTAACTTAAGTCACTAAAAGTCAACAGTCGTAATTGAATTATTTCTTGTGATCTCAAAATAGCTTCTATGAAAGATTACTCTTCAACATCAACAGAAGGCCAAAGACCGCGCACACAGGAGCTGAACTCTGGATGCCCATTCTTGCTGATGTGTTTACTCTGTTACTGCTTTTACTATGGAAGTCTCTGTACCATCTTTCAGGAGTTTACTACTCTCCTTACAACATTTAATACAGGATCACACACTGCATTATTTTTTTTTGTACCTGGAATAGCATCTTGAATATGTTTTAAAAGAAAACAGGTTAAAAAAAATAAAAAAGCCTTCATGGCATCCATGCTTTCCCAAATGTCCAGGAAAGCTCTGAGTGTAGGAACTCAGTGTCTGGGCTGGTGGGTCTTTCTTCATGCTGGTGTTATGTTTAAAGAGTTTTCTAACAAAACATGTTACATGCCTGCCTTTGGTTCAGATGAGAGATGTCGCTAGTTCCTCTAGATCTTTATACAATTGCAATAACATTTTTGTGATTTATCAATTATGTGGGTCCCACTTAATTTTTATTGTTAATAATTGGCATGTGTTCTGTTGCTTCTCTGTTTCTTAGATAGAACATTCTTGCCAAAAGCACCTAGAGGACAGGGGGTTTAATTTAATTTATGGTTCCAGAGGCATAGAATCCATCATGGTGAGGAAGGCAACAAGGCAACAGAAGCTAGAAGCTGGCTGCCAATAATTTCATACCATACGTGAAGCAGAAAGTGGGACAGTGTAAGAAAAAGAAGGAGGCCAGTCTATAAACTCTCACATCCTACCCCAAGTGATTTACTACCCCCAGAAAATGCCATATCCCAAAAGTTCCATAACCTCCTCAAAGAGGTTAGACTGACTTCCAATTCAGGACTTAGCACATAGAGTCAAGGACAGACCTAAAAAGAGGATACTCAACAGAGGAATCTAAAATGGCTGAAAGACACTTAAGGAAATGCTCAACATCCTTAGCCATTAGAGAAATGCAAATCAAATCAACTCTGAGATTCCATCTTATACCTGTAAGAATGGCCAAGATCAAAACACTGATGACAACTTATGCTGGAGAGGATGTGGGGTAAAGGCAATACTCCTGCATTGCTGGTGGGAGTGCATACTTGTACAGCCCCTTGGATATCAGCATGGTGATCTCTCACAAAATTAAGAAACAACCTTTCTCAAGATCCAGCAGTACCACATTTGGGTATATATCCAAAGGATGCTCAATCATACCACAAGGACATATGATTAACTATGTTCATAGAAGCATTGTTTGTCATAGCCAGAATCTGGAAACAACCTAAATACCCCTCAACCGAAGAATGGATAAGGAAAATGTGGTACATTTACACAATGGAGTACTACCCAGCAGAAAAAAATGACATCTTGAATTTTGCAGGAAAATGGATGGAGCTAGAACACATCATATTGAGTGAGGTAACCCAGACCCAGAAAGACAATTATCATATGTACTCACTCATAAGTGGTTTTTAAACATAAAGCAAAGAAAACCAGTCTACAATTCACAATCCCAGAGAACCTAGATAACAATGAGAACCCTAAGAGAGACATACATGGATCTAATCAACATGGGAAGTTTTTTAGTAACTTTCTTATCTCATATATATTTCTTACTTCTTGGGAAGAAGTCTGATTCTCAATGATATCAATACTATTTCCTCATTTTGCATTCCTAATATGCACATTAAGTTTAAAGGTAGTCTCCCAACGGTGCAGCTAGATCCAAAGAGGACATGAGCCTTTCATCTTTTCTCCAGTCATAATACCAAGTGAACGCAGGAAGAGCTTGTCATTAAAAACTTGCCAAGTCATTCATAAATGACTTGTGAACACATAACAAACTTTTGGAATATAGCAAACAACATGCATTTTCTAGCAATGTCCAAAGGGAGGTTTGGAATTATAATATTGCTTGAATTCTTGTTATTCAAACACAATTCTGCAGAGAACTGGCATAAAAAGGAAACACTGATTTGATAATAATGCTTGGTATTTGGGTGTGTGAATTTTTAAACATTGTCAACCAATTGTCACACTGCTTTTTGTGTTGCTACAGAATAAACAAAAAAATAAATGAACAAACAAAAAGTAATAAATAAATAAATAAAAATACCAATGTGATTTCCATTCCCCTCAGCATGATGGTGCATTTTACATTGTAGTACAGATGATTTCTGTGCTCTTATTGTTTAAGATAAAACTGTGAGTTGGTTTTTGAAGCAATTTTTCTATTTTAACTGTAGGATTCTTTAAAAGTTTTAAATGTGTGTGTTTTTTCTAGATTTTGATGTTAATGCTAATTCTATCTCACTGATGTTTTCCTACCCCTAAGGGAACAAATTATATAGCGAGTCATCTATTGCCTTCTTCAAGTTTTTAGCTCTTTTGAATATCTGTGTTATATTATTAAACATTTTATAATAGTTCTAATTAAGGACTTTTCCCCCTTTGAAAAGTTGAATTTAGCCTCAATTTATGAGAGGTTTGTTTTGTTTTTGGTTTGCTATCTGAATTCAGTCAGTTAATGTTACAGTTTATTTATTCTGCTGTGCCAGATAGTTGAGAGGAAACCAAATGAAACAATTTAAAAGAAGGAGGCATTTTGGCTCACTGTTTCGGGTTTCAGTAAGGCTTTCAACTCCATTGTTTGTGGCCCTTGAGGATACAAAGCCACATGGAAGATGGCTGTGACACCTCACAGAAGCTAAGGAGTAGAGAGAGTGTTTTCCATATATTATTTTTACTCAGTTGAAGCTGCCAATCTTGTTACAGCACTGCACACACTGATGGCAGAATTTTCCCCTTTAGCTAACATCTTCTGCAAACACTCTCAGAGACACATCTAGAGATATGTTTTATTAATTGAAAAACCTCCCAATCCAATCAAGTTGAGAGTCACAATTAAATATGATACACAACTTTCACTTTTAAAACCGTTCAGTCCTGATGTTAAATTTCAGATTCAGTACAGTATATTCATTCCCAATGATCTTTGTCTTCAAAGTTACCTCCTCTTTCTCAAGATGAAATGTATTGCATGTGGTTCCTTCCATCCTTTCTAGACATTTTGATTCCAGATAACTCTCAGTTGTCAAGTTACACGTATGTTCTCATGAATTCTGAAAGTTATGTTCGAGGTAGGATCTATGTTTTGATTGCCATTCTGATGTCCCCCACTCAGATTAGTCAGAATCCAAGTTGCCTCTTCTGGTAATGGTGCTTCCCTTTGCTTACTCATCATTCAAAGTATCCAGGGCTTTAATCATCTAGTGGTTGACAATTGCAGTAGGCTTATTTTATTATCCTCTGTGTATAGTTCTATGTGGTCGTTGTAGTATGCATAATATAATTCAAATCCACATGACCTCTAAAATCCAATATGAACATATTTTAAGATATTTCATTTATGTTTCCCTACATTGGATTATGATGTTTGGATATGCACATTAGATTAATTTTAAAATTTGTGTGAATGAGCATCAAAAGTCATGTGTTTCAGGAGAATTGCATTGTTGACTCAGCAGTTACAAATTAGGAGAAGCTTGAAGGAGATTGCGGAGTAGAACCATAATGAGAATATATTGTATGTAAAAAAATCTATTTTCAATAAAGGGAAACTAGGAAACTAAAAAACAAAACAAGAAATCTGGATGTTCTTTAGAGGACCTGAGATCAATACTGATCAATTATCAGTATCCACATGGTGGCTGACAAATATTTATAACTCTATTAACAGAACATCTGATGCACTCTTCTGACTTCTGCAGGCTCCAGGGCCACAGGTGACACACAGACTTAAATGCACTTAAAACATCAATGTATATAAAATAAAGAAGAGATCATGAACATCTTTGTGTTGATTAGTTTTGTGTCAGCTAAACACAGCAGGGAAGAGAGATTCTCTATGAAAGAATTGCCTTCATCTGGTTGGCCTCTTGGTACAGTTCTGGAACATTTTCTTTACTGGTAATTGATGTGGGACGACCTGGATCATCGTGGGCAGTGCCGTTTCTTGGCAGGTGGTTCTGGGATGCTATGGAAAGGTGGCTGAACATAAAGAATAGGGCAAGCCAGTAAGCATATTCACCCTATCGTCTAAATTGCGGCTGATTTAAAGTTTCAATGATAGTGAAATTAATATTGGAGTGACTGATCGCTAGCCTGAGGTGACACAGTGGGAAAACATTGAGACTATAATTTAACATGAGGTGAATTTATGGGTTCACATCTTTCTACTAAACCACCAGGTTTGCATTGTGAGACATGAGGCAAAAGTCACCTAGACAATGTTCATTATGTGAATCCGGCTGTTGAAAGTAATTCAAAATAAATTTAGTATGGCTTTCAATTAATTCATGTATTTTTTTATTTGGAAAAAAGGATTTGTTTGTTTTTGCTGAAAGTGTATGTGTGTGTTTGCATGTGTTTATGTTTAGCCTATACATGCTATACATGCATGATCTCTATTGAAGCCAGAAAAATGTGTTAGTTATCTTAGGACTAGAATTAATAATGGTTTCCTGACAGTTACTGAACCATATTCTGGAAATCAGACTAGTTCTCATGTCTGGTTTCTGGATTGGTTATCAGAAGTATATGAGAGTCTTGTTGAAACATCATAGTTTTGTGAATAAGCAATTAAGTTGCTGCTGTCTATTACCATATCATGTAAAATTGACAGGGTAGATTTTACCAAATTAGTGACAGGTGGAACTGTGATACAACACATGCCCCTCTGAATGCATGTGAACACTTTGCCTATAAATGGGAGAGCAAGTTTCTATTCCAAATTTGCAATTCAAATCAAAGTCACAAGTACAGATGATTGAATTTGTAAAAGTAGCATTGGTCCGAAGCTGTTTTTCACCAGGGAAGCCTCTGTGGTGTGGGCTGGAGGGAGCAGCACTGAAGATTTAGCTATTTACTGAAGGGCAAAAGCAGTTACACCATTGCCAATAAGCTTATGAAACTACTCATAGAAACAGTGCGAAGAAAAGTCAAGAAGGTAGACAGCTAGGGACTGAAGGTATTTGTGTAGCAATACTGAGGCAGTCAGAACAGGTGCTAGCAGAAGTGTCACCTGAGTGTGAAGGGCCATTTCTATGTCACCCACATGGAGAGGGTGTTAACAGAAGTCTGTGGGCTTGCACTTTGAATGTGTCCCAAGCCATCCCTGCACATGGCAAGAGCTAGGGTATTTATGCGCTCCTTTCTTCTCATACTGAGCATGTGATTTCTCTTAAATTGTGTGACATATTTCCCCTCTTCATGCCACAAAACTGAATTTACCCATATAGATGGAAAGGAATTAGATTCTGAAATTGAGGTATATGGAATATACATGCAAACATGCTTACTTATGTCTCTCTGAAATGTGATGTGCATTGTTACTAGATAAAAATTTCTTTTTTTGCCAGTGATACTATTATATCAGTTACATGACAAGATAATTTGGGAAAAAAGCATCATATACCTCATTCTAGGCAGATTGATAAAAATGTAAATGCTGACATGTCTGTACTGAATCATAAATGAGTGAGTAATCTCATTTTCCTTCTAGTCTCCTTGACAGCCCTCAATAGGAAGTCACAGAGATTCAGGAATTTAATACTCCAAAAGCATACAGCTTATTTGTTTGTTTGTTTGTTTGTTTTTAAATACATTGTACCTAGAGTAAGGTGGAAAGAGAAGCAGGAATTGAGGATTTACAGCCAACCTGAGAGCTACACACTGAATGTTTCTAGGATACTCTGTGAAAATTAGTGAGGTTCTATCAGAAAGGAAGAACAAGAGAAAGAGATAGAGATAATTTTCAGTACCATATGGGTATATTTAAATAATTAGAAATAATGATGACATAGTGTCTTATCTGAAATCATAATTTCAGAGTAGAATATGAGGTTCAAAATGTCATATTATAGCCATAATGATGTAGGGCGTTATGTTGATACTGAACCTAAGGTCTCATCACCTACAGTTTTACATAATGCTTCTTCTCAGGGACCAGTTGGTATCTAAGTGGTGCTTAGTTGACCAAAGGGGATGAAAGGAATTTGGAATTCAAACAGAATCTCTTACATAGTCTCCCATCCAAAGACAACATGGAAAAAATTTTCTGAATGTAACAGTTCTCTTTTCCTCTTCTCCCGTGTCTTTCCTTCAGTGACTTCTCTGCTCCTCTTCCTCACTTAACCTCCTTCCCTCTCATCTATCTCTGTTGTGTTTCATCTGTTTCCTTTGTTCCCCCTCTGCTGCTTTCTCCTCAACTGGGTGACATCACGCACTATATACGATTCTGCATTCTGTTTTATTTTTTTTAACAACAAAATATCCGTAGAAGGATAACTAATACGAAAAGGGAGTTAACTTCACTCACAGTCTTAGAGACTGGAAGCTGGAAGTTAGAGGACTGCCTTTGGTCCAACGACACTGTAGACTGTGCTGCAATATCCATGAAATCATGTGAACCATGCAAAGGCAGTGACATAAACAAAAAAACAAACAAACAAAAAAACCAGTGTTTCAGGATCAAACTCCATTTAGACTATCCCCAATTAACGAAGTCGCCTAAGGATTTCATTGATCATTGTCAAGAGTGTGGCCAAGACTATTTTAATTACCTCTTACCAAGCTCACTGGTTACAGTATTTGCCTTTTATTTTAACACTACCGCACTGTAGACTGAACATTTTTGCCAACATCTTAAGATAGGAAGAAGTCAAGAGATGTTCTGAGTTACCACATTAGAAAATGAACTTTCATGAAAATAGTCCTAATAAAGTGGTGTAGTAAAGGTCAGGTGCTCAAATTACATTTCTGCCACTTTTTGCTTTCCTTTAACACCTGATACACTCTCTCTTTAAGTTTCTTACATATGAATTAAGATAAAGTTTTATCTTTTACTGTGATATTAACGGATTCATCTTAGGATCCAGAAAGTTTGGTATTTACTTTTTGCTTTTGATTTTTCATTGCTTGAATATAAAATACTGGACCTATGTATTCTAGGCAAGCACACTACAGTGGAGTATTGTTGCCAGCCTACGTTTTTGTTCTATTCTTCCTAAATTTACTAAGATAATACCTATGGGGCATGGTCACATCAGCTAGAATATACTCAAGAGGGTATATATTTAGAGGTATTTTAAGTGACCCACTGAGAGTCCCTGCCTGGTACTAGGAAAACAAACGTAAAGACAGGAAAGGCACACATCTTTCTGTATCACTGCTGACAGGAAGGGATTCAGTAAACAAATCAAAATTATCATGCCATGTTTTTAAAAGCTTGGTCTCACAGCCTTGCCTGAGGGTCGTGGATGCTCAAGGACACAGAACTATGAAGTTATTCCTTTCCCAATGCTGCTCTGTGGAGCGACAAAACAATTCTTTCTCTTTTGCAACATGATGCTTCCAAAATCATGATATTTCCCATTATCACGCAGCGCTCTGGAATGTTTACGGAAAGCAAAGCTTGGGAGAAACTGACTAGTTTTACTAAGAGATGAGGTAAAGCAAAGGAACTTCATTCTAGACAGGAACTCCAATGCACCTCAAGTATAGTCTTCCAGCCTGAATCAGGGAGCTCACTTAAATTCTAACTATAACATCTGCTTGTCAACTACTGTTTACAAGAGAGTAGGCTTTGGTGATTGAGCAGCAAAGGCTTTTAATGTAGGAATCTATTACATCTTATGCACGTCATTAAATAGTGTAGCTTGGCACCAATATAAAAGATACCCAGAACAAGTGAAACAGAATCTATGTGGGGCTGGGGAGATTGCTCAGTGGTTAAGAGCACTGGCTGGTCTTCCAGAGGACCCGGGTTCAATCCCTAGCACCCACATGGCAGTTCATAAATGTCTGTAATTTCAGGTGGTCTGACACCCTCATACATATACACATGCAGGAAAAACACCAATGCACATGAAATAAAATTAAGTTAAAAAATACTTTATCTTCTCTTCCACAGTGGCTAAATATCACCGAAATAAGAACCTATTCTTATTTTAACCACTTTCATTTAGTTCATGCTTAAGCATGGGGGACATCTTATTGAAAGGATCATAAGACAATACAGCAATAATACTGCCCCTGTCAAAACCAATTTTTCTTCTTTTCTTATAAACTTGGTATTTCCAGGTCACCACTTGGCTAATAAAATCTGAACTGTTGAAATAATGTGTACATAGCCAGTCGGTATGTACAGAGCTGGAAAAGCCCAAAGAAAGACTCAATATCTCTCCTTTTGAGGTTTGTCTGTTGATGTCATTGTTTTAATCTTTATGGTATTGCTATACTTATCCTCTTTGCTACATTGTTTGTGACTAATCTTTCTGAAAATCTGAGATATGAGCTGACAGAAAAAGTCACTTTGATGTAACATCAGTGTAAGTTGGAATAGCTAAACTAAATATGCAAAAATGCAAACAATAACTACAGGTAGCTTGTAATCAAGTAGACAATAGACAACTGAAACAAATAATGAGTTACTAGCTTAAGTCACAGGAGAGAACACAGCAGTAGGAGGCTGGAATAATGTAAAGGGATATGCTATAATTTTTAGTATTAATAAGAAAACAAGGTTCTTTTTCCAGACTATAGTCTGAGTTTCCCACTCTCGATTTGCAGTTTGTAGGAGTATGTGTGAATATAGACTCCCAGATATTGATTAAAGAGTAAGTTTTCATTGTTGCTAATCTCAAAATATCACAAATCCATCATGCTGCATATATGTGTAATATTTCATAATTTATTTTCACCTGAATTTGGTAGCTGGTTTCTTTTAATTCACAGTCACATTATCCTCTAGTGCTGTGGTGAGGGAGATAACATACAAATAATGAACATTTCCCAGATTATGTTCACATGTTGCTTCAGAGAAGTCTCCACAGAGAACTGTGGGATGTTCCCAGAGAGGAGAACTTACAGCTAAGATCACTTATACTTCAGTGCTTCCTCTATAATATTATTAGCTTTATTTCAAATCAATGATTTGTAGCCAGGCAGTGGTGGCTTCAGGTTTTGCTTTGGGTTGCAGTTGTGGCTTCCCTCAACAACTATAGACTTTAATCCAAGTGACCCCCTTTTGATTTTGGTCACTGCTTTATGACAACAAGCAAAAGCAAACTAGGACATGAATTATGCAGCATGATGAAGGCATTGACTGCGCTAACCGGAAACACCTGAAATACAGGACTAGAGAAGATAAAATACTTTTCTGCCTTCTTCGAGGCTCAATTCAGACATTCTAGATATTTAAGAATGAAATAATTTATTAATTTTAAGTGTTTCAGCCAGGATGAGTCCCATCAGCATTTTAGTTTTACATAAGAACGGGCATGTGCTGAATGCAAAACATTAATGTATCACACATGGAACACTGCTGGCAAGTAGCCGACATTGAGAGAAAGATAAAAAAATTTTACAAGATTCTTTTGTTCATTTCATACATTGCAGTGTTCTGACTCCTGAGAGATGGGCTGGAACTTTCAATTGGGGTTTCCATCAAACATTGATAAAGAGGGAGTTAAAAAAACAGAACAAAAGACAAAGACGGAGATGCATGGGTCTGCACCAGGTCCTCTTTGTCTATCCTATGGCTGCTTGCTTGATGAAACTCCTAACAGTGGAAATAGGTATATTTCTGACTCTTTTGCCTGCTCTTGGGACTCTTTTCCTCCTACTGGGTTGGTGTTGCCTAGTCCAACCTTGTTATGAGGGCTTTTGCCTTCTCTTATTGTATCTTGTTTTATCCCGTTTGACTACACTCTCTTATCTTTTGGAGCACTGCTCTTTTCTGAAGAGAAAACGGGGTGAGTGGATCTGGGGAAAGGGAAGGTGGCAGATGTGGGAGCAGGGGAATCTGTAGCAGAGATCTATTTTATGACAGAAGAATCTATTTTCAAGTACAAAAGACAAAGATGGGAACATGGCATCCTATAAAATTAGCTTGCTTGTCAACATGGGGATAATAGCCAGGCATGGGCCTACAGCAGGAAACAACAACATTCAGCAGGCTGAGGTTCTCAGAGGGCCCTGGAAAGGTTAAGGACAGCATTAACCATGTAGTGAGGTACTGTGTGAAACAATGAAAATAGATAATAAAATGGGCAAATTAAACGGTGTGCATGTTTTCTCTCTGTGTTGTTTTGTGTAAGCCAATTTGTATCTATGTCTAGTTACTAATATTATGGCAACTATGCTGTCCTGAAATGTTTGAGTACCTAGGCTCTTGCCATGTTGCAAGAGAAAAATCTAGGAGAAAAGCAGCTGGGTAAAATCTTATTGCCTGTTTGTTAGTGTTTCTAAGTCACATTCAGACTTTCAACAATATTTCCCTGTTAATGACCCCTGCATCCACTCCACTCACT
Source organism: Ondatra zibethicus (assembly GCA_004026605.1). Lineage (NCBI taxonomy): Eukaryota > Metazoa > Chordata > Mammalia > Rodentia > Cricetidae > Ondatra > Ondatra zibethicus. Next base: position 53,804 of record PVIU01005121.1, read on the forward strand.
ATGTTATGTGTGTTCTTCATGTTGAAGAGGAAGGCCATAGATAGTATTGTCTCCTGTGAACCTTGTTTCATACATGCAGGTCTTGCCTGGGTGCAGAACTGGTGTGCATTAGCACACTGCTCTCAGTAATCTCTGGAAGACGTTTAGGACACGATTGTGAGGCTATTATTTCCCATCTGATCCCAGTAATTAATCCAGTCTTTATTGGTTGGTGTGTGTGTGTGTGTCCTGTTTTGGAATTGTTTTTGTTTTAAAAGCTGGAAACAATTTTTATTTTAGTTTAAAGAAAAGCTACCGAGGCAGGCCAGATGAAAATCTGCCCAGCCACCTGGAGGAAGACAATGCAGGGAAGAAGAAAAATGTTCATGTCAGGTGAGATGTGGTGTGAAGGTCTGCTCAGAAAAGTTTGGGGTTTTCAAAAGAGGGAAGGAAGCCCAGAGCATTAAAAAAAAGCACATTTTTAGCTTCTGATCTGCATCATAAAGAAAGAGACAGAGACAAGAGAAAAGTGATGTTGCACCTTTTGAAGTGAGGACTCAAAACTCTGGAATGTGGGCAGACCCAACCAGAACTCACTGCTGTTTGTCTCCTGGAGACTTTGATGGAGATTTGGGGGGAATCTGGGAAAAGAACAGTGTTGCAGTGAAGAAGCAGTTATCTTGCCTGTCTCTTTAGCATGACATAAAGTAAGGCCACCTTTCTGTTGTGGTTCCTGCTCTCTAGGGTGGCCAGGAGATTGACCCTGCTCAACCTGAATGTTAGGTCCAAATGATGATCACAAGAAGTTTCCCTTCATGCAACTTCATTGTTGCACTAAATAATTAATTTGAGTAAAATGTGGATTAAAACACAAGTTCATAGGCAACAGGAATGTTTTCATACAATATTTTAATTTGTTTTGTTTTTAGAAAGACTAGGGTTGTGGAAGGGTTCAAGAACAGAAAGAGAATAAAACAATAAATTGTAGTAAAAGAATTTAAATTGTCCTTAGAAGAGAAAGAAAAATCTTGAATGAGCAAGGGACCCGCTGAGAATCATTCTCCTGGATTGATTTATCCTGGACATATTCCTGGATTAACTTTTGTTGTTCTTTGCATCTCTACCACATGATTATTTTATCATTCTACTCTTGAATTCTTCATCTCATACATGTGGATCATTAAGAACATCAAATTTCTAATGCATGATGCTCATATCAGATTCTATGGTAGATTCATTGGTAGGAGTGTGTAAGCACACACTGAAGTTCTTGATGTACATATAAACACATGACTTATTAAGCATAATCAATGTGGATTTACCATGACTGGTTTTTAAATTCCTATTATTCTTAGATAGTACCTAGTACCATAAATCAAAACCCAAATTCAAAATAACAGCTAATATCCTGATCACTATATACCTCAAAATGGTGTAGTTTATAATAGTTGTATGTCTAGCTATATTTACTTCTCTATTTGCATGGGACTCAACGTTTGCCCCTGAGTCTGCCTTATTGTATCTGTTACTATCTGTGTGAATCCAGCCATTTAATAAACTGTGTTGAATTACCTGTCTAAGACCCAGCAGTAATTACTGAATATGCAAATAAAGGATAGTTTTCAATCTGAAGGTGTTTGCAGTATGAGATGAAACTAATGGATCACCAAAAATAAATAAATAATAATAATAATGCTAGCTTTGAAAGTTTTCAGGAACGTACCAAAAACTTATGCAAGTGAAAACAATCAGAACCCCTCAACTCTGCTTAAAAAAAAAAAGTGATTGGCCATTGAGGAAGCCTGCTCACGGATGATAATTAAGATCTGAGTACACAAACCTGATAATCAAAATATGATGCATTTTTCCAAACTATGTTAATTTTATTGTGAATAAATAAGGCCCAGCTAAAGTTAAAAGAATGTCAGGTATATATGTCATTTTTCATAATTATTCACCAAATTGAACTGATATTTATTTTCTGTTGGTCAGTTACTGTAGTATGAATAAAAAAAATTAAAGCCAGAGTTTATTCAGAGATCTCTGTTGTAGGAGAGAGGGCTCCTGTAGAAATCATTTAACTTTAAATTCAATAACACAGGGTACCAAATAAAAAGAAAAGTATTTGTGACACTTAAGGCAGAGTTACAAAGGACAGGCAGTCCTTATGATTGCATTCTGGGAAGGGAACAAAAGGGACCAGGGATGGGTCATCATGTCTTGGAGTGTGTTAGGGAGTTTGCCTGCATACCTGAACGGGAGCTCCACTCTCTAGAAACAGGGCATCATTGTAAAGCTGTTTCTCCTTCTCCTGTTTTAAAGCACAGGGTTGGTGCAGTGTCTGCATTTCTCCGAGAGAGCAGGAAAGATGGACAGGAAGACTGCAGTTAGTTTCTAGAGCAACATTCCTATGTTGGTATTGGAGCCTGAAATTCTGCAGTCGTGACGAAAGGCTGTGTGTGTCTGGATAAAGGGGGTGATAACTGGCTGCAGGCAGAGGAAAGTGATGAGGGTGACTTTACGACATCACATTACCAGTGATCAGACAACAGTTATTGCAGTAAAAAGCAGTATGGGGTAGAAAAATACCTCGGTTAAATGACTGGTACATAATGGGCCCTGTGGGAGGGATTTAAATATTGCTTCCATGATAGTCTTACAAATAATCTAGAATTGTGGGAAACTAATTTCTCCATTTTCTAATTGAGGAAATTATAGTCATAGCCACACAATAAGCATAAATCCAGACTGAAGCCACTACATTCTAAATCTATCACAGCATTCAAAGGAAATTTACACACCCCAACATAAATAAATAGGGGTGAAGGGACAACAAGATAGCTCAGTAGGTAAAGGTACAGCTTGTCAAACATGAGGACGTAAGTTCAGTCACAGGGACCTACAGGTCTTACACACACACACACACACACACACACACACACACACACACACACACACACACACAAACTTTGTTAAAGTTTGAACTTTAACAAAATTTCAGGTCTTGCAGAAGCTCTCCGGAGACCATTGAATTTTAACATGAGCTCACAAGGTACCTGAGTTTGAGTTAGAAGTGATTGTTAAAGAAGCAGATTTCATAGGAAAACATATTCTCAAATTGTATCACATTTTAAAGCGGGGGGTGGGGTGGGGGTATTCTAGACTTCCAGATAAAAAGTACAAATAAAGAAATCTCAGTTGCAAAAAATAGTGTCTGGAGGCTGTTGGACATGACTTGATGGGTAAAAGCATTTGCTTTGCAAGCATGGGGGCCTCTCTTCAAATCCCAATCCCCAGAAATTGGCTGGACATCTTGAGACTTTAACCATGGCACTAGGGTTTGCCTGGACATGTGAATCCTAATAGCTCATTCACCAAAACAACAAGCTTCTCAATCAGTGAGAGACACTGTCTCAGGCAAATAAGACATAGCAATAGAGAAAGACAATCTCCTGCCCTAGGGTCTTTGGTTACATGCCTGAATTAGACAGCAACACAATCACTTGGCTGTACCATATACACCATACACATATATGCACCATACATAATACATATAGAGAGCAGGGGGATGCCAGGATAATGTGTTCCTATGAAATATTGCTAGTTTTTTTGTGTTTAGCATTGGAAAATCATAGCTTGGAAGTAATCTACTCATGACTCTCAAACACATTGATGGCTAGCAGGTGAATATGTGTTCATGTGTAAGGACACACACCCAGAAAAAGAATGTGCATCCTAGTATTTAGGATAGTTGAAGTAAATGATTGCATCTGTTAAGTCTTAAATGATTCCCTTGACACACTTGAACTTCAGAATCACTAGAATACAAATGGTTTCTTGCTTGTTTAGAACTTCTGAGCATCCATTTGTATATTCACTCTAAAGGGGAGATTTTTGGATTGGCTCTAATTTTCTTTTGCCAATATCTAAGAAGTTTGGAATATATTTATAAGCATACCAAATGTAAGTTAGAAAGGTTGCATAAAATGAAACACATATATCACTGGAAGACATTCTTCATATGCAATGTTCACTTGAACAGAGTTTAACCAAACTCTCTCGTAGATAAAAAGGGAAAGCAGTTAGGGCAATGGTCTTTGTGTTTATACAGCAGCTTCAGTCGGCACGCCTGTGTGTGTCTTCCGGTTTGTGGTAGTGCCTGGTTTGTTTAAACCGATTTTATTATATGTTATAAGGCAGGGTTTTTTGTTTATTTTTCAGAGAATTATTAAAGGAAGTTCCTTAATCCTATCAATTTTTGAATACACAATTTTTGTGTAACATGTAGATTTCAAATTGGTGACCATTCATAGTCACATTTGCCCACAGAGTTTATATGAATGAATGGATTTTTAAGATGTAGTCTTAGATGCGGCTCATTAAGGTATAGGAACAGGGAAAAGAAATATTTCTCATTTATCACTATTTAGATAATTTATTCTTGAACTCTTCAAGTTATGACCAGGGTAGTTCACCAAACCTTCACATATCTCTGTGATGCCAAGTTAATGTGAGTTGTGGGACTGGCTTAGGCTCACCTCAGAAAACTCCTCATTTGGTTGGGTCTCCTATCAAAATACTTAGTACACACTAAGCATCCACCAGCTTGGCAGATTCCTTTCGCAAATGTTGTGGCCAAAGAGCAAATGATCTTTGCACCCCCACCCCCCATCCCGCTAAGCCACTGCTTAATTTTTCTGCCTTTTCTTATGCCACCCGAAAGATCTCCTGTCTCAGGTTCATTTTTCAGACCAGACCATCTTATCCATTGTGGTGACCAACAGAGGATTCACTTGCAGTGGAAGGCTGTTTTTTTAACACCTGTTCCTGTCGAAAAACAAATCCTTATGACTTTTTTGTTTGAACCATCTTTGGAAACTCATGTGACTGTTTCATCTTGTGCAGTTCAGTTTTAACAAGCTGTGGTCACAAGAGCCTATCACATGGGCATTTGCAACATTTGCCCCAAGGTTGTCTTTGGAAGAAGAAAACCAAAACTTTAGACATTTATTTTTTCTATAGCATTTGACTCCACCCCAAAAATTTAGACAGTTCAATGCTTTAAGTGTTAATGAGTTTATACATGTCCCTCATAGGAATACCTCCCAGAATTACAAAAGGTGAACTCCATTTTGTTTTATTTTTTGTATGTTTATTAGTAAAAATAACTGGAGACGTGTGAGAATAAATAGAGTAGCACATCAAAATGCATGTTCAATGATAAGTCCTAAAAGTCATTATGTATCAGAATTTGGCCTTCTATGGTATGTAAATTTTATATTTCATATTTCAATATATTTTGTTTTTTCATGGTTTCCCACTTTGGAACTTTCAGCTCCCCACGTATTTTGCTGGAAGCAACATGGAAAACAAGCAGAAGAACAAAACAAAGACTATAATTGAAACACTACTGGAGGCTGCAACACAAAATGATGGGCACTGGGCTAATTTGCCTTTCAGGCAAACTGAGCTTGAGCAGATGTGTGAGGCAGAAGTAGATCCTCAACACTGGGATGTTTCTCTTTTAATTTCCTTCTAATGCCTTGGCTGCTTACGAGTTAGTCATGTGTAGTGTTAGAAAATCTTTCAAATACCGCTTAATCAGCTGTTAATTAAAAATAAATCATTACACTTTTAAGAGATAGTAAAATACCCTTTTCTGATGACTGGCAATTGCTTTATTTCTCCTTTGCTTTTGTTGTGCAAAGTTGAACTCTGAGATTTGGATGATTAGATATTACCAGTCACAATTATGGTGATGTTCTCATTTAACATTTTGTCTTTGTGAGATAGTGTCAACTAGTCAATGCTTGTGAAAAGCATAAGTGCTTCTTTGATGTCTATATTATGAATATCACTCATGATTGATATTTGGAAATTAGCTCATAAATGGGTTTACTTGAATGTAACCTAATTGCATTTCTTTGGTGCTCATGCTTTATTGCTATGTTTAATGGTTTGTCTTATGCTTTACAGGATAATAAATTTCATTTCCTTGAAATGTCCTATAAATAACCTGAAGATTTTTTAATTAGGAAATTAGAGAAGCTGTTTTTATCTTGCAAACATGTAGTGCTCCACGTATTAGAGAATTAGAACAAATGTATGTCTATCTCCAGCCACATAAAACACGACACACACATACTGGTACATACATACACACACATACATACATATAGGAACATGTATACACAAATATATATTTAGACTTTTTTCTCAAGAGAGTATACTTTATACTTGTTCAGCAATTACCTCTTCTAATTATATTTACTATTAAACTGCATTTTAATTTTAGAGGTGCTTTTGTTGTGTGAAGGCAATTGAAACAGGTTCCCATGTAGTCCAGGCTAGCCTCGAACTTCTGATCATACTGCCCACTTTCACCAAGTGCTGCTCTTACAGTTCTATGCCACCATTGTAAGATTCCTTTCCTAATCCCTTAAACTAGACTTCTTACCAGTCGTTATCAGTTCATTTGACTGTATATAACTCACGTTCAAACATGAAGCTCATTGGTATTCTAATTTCTACCCGATGCATGTGTTTTTATGATATTTTAATTAATATTTAGTTTTATAAGAGTTTTTCCCTTTTTTAACTTAATAAAATACCAAAACTTTAAAGCATGCATATACACATAAATTGTTTTAGCTAAGAGAAAAGAAAAGAGCTTTGTAGAGAACTTGATAATATGCAGACTCTCTATCTGTTCAACCTGACAAAACAGGAACTGGAATCATGATTGAACTGTAGTATTGACTAATAAAAATGTTCCTCGGTCTTGTGTGCCCCATTAACTTCTATCAGCATTGAACTTGGTAAGGGTCATGAAGCCCTAGCTTCAAAACCGTACTGTTTAAAGTTTCTCAGAATCCAGGCATCCTCAACGGAGCTATGGAAGATTCCCACCAAACATTCACTGCTCCTACCCAGAAGTTTAGAACCAGGCAGCAGCTTGTTCAGAGCCACAAACAGTGCATCTAAGAGTTCCCTTTCTATGTTACATAAATGTTTTGATAGATAGTTAGCAATCACTGGGCAGATTAATAGAGATGTAATAAATAAAAGTATACGTCTCTGATATGTGTTGTTTCCAGAGGGAGCAGTCTACTATTATTACTTTGCTTTTTATTTCCATTAATTTTATTTATGCATTTCATAATAAAACATCCCTATACTAGAAAAATTTGAATTAAAGTCATAACTCATCCAGTATACAGTAAAGCTTATATACCGGGACATACTGAGCCGTCTTGCTGTACTCCTTATTGGTATCATCCTCTAACTGTTGTTTCTTTTTCAAAAATATACTAGAATATCTTTCTTCCCTGCTTTTTAAAAAGGCAATACAATGGCTTACTCTCAATATTTTAAATGTATCAAATCAGACCAAAGTCCAAGAAAGTATCTGTGCAAGGGAAATTCTGAGTGCTTGTGATTAAACTTCACGAATAAAAGACAAGAGTCTTGTGACCCCAGTTTCTTCAAAATTATGAAATTGTTCTTGGAATGTGCTTTTGTGAAATTCTCAGTTTAGTAGATCAGAGTAAGTTTAGCTTGGCTCATATTGCAAGAGACTATTGTTATTTGTTTATACGCCTCTATAGAAAAAAATATATTCTTGCCAGATGTAGCCTGCCCTCCTTCTTGTGGTTTCCCCTTGTGACTGTACACTTTACTCATGTGACTCCTCCTAACCCTCAGAGTGTAAATTGTCTGGTGGTCTGAACAAACAATTGCATGAGACTTCATTCTGCCTCATTTTTAGTTTCCGTTCTTCTAGGTCTCACCGCCTCAAGAGAAATAAACAGAATTACACTTTTATCAAAAATTTTACCCAATTGTAGTTTATTTTTCACTGAAGATAAGGCATGATTCACTCTGTCTTTACTAAATTGATAGCTAGTTAGTAGAGCTAACACTTAAAATCATATTTGCACTTTCTCATATGATCTAATATCTTTAATGTAGTCTAAATATTTGAATCTTTTATAACTTCTATTCAGTTCCATGACCCATTTGTCTTTTTCTTCCTTACTAAACTGATTAATTTTTATTTTAACATTTTGCTATAATTATATTTTATATTTATTAGCTCATCTGTTGTCAGATTTCACATTAACATTTTTATTGCAGATTTAGCTATTCTTGCCTGTTTGCTTTTCTTATATTAACATCTCTTTTTAAAATTTAATATATATACCTTGTAAGGTAATATAAATTTTATTATCAGAAAATTAATTTGTTGCATAAAACAGTATCAGTGTTGGAGATACATATGGCAAGTGATCATTTGATTTCAGCTGAATGCCTGCTTGGCTTTAAGTCACAAGCACACAGATTTTATAATTAAACAAAGATCCAGTCTGTTATACGAAATCACCTAATAGGAATTCAAAAGATTGACTTATTAACTTATTATTAACATATATTTCTTTAACTTTTTGCATTTGTTCCTTTACTTTGTTACTGTGTGGATGTATTGGATGTGTACATGTCACAGTTAGTTTGTAGAAATCAGAGAACAACATTCAGTGGCCAATTATTTCCTTCTATTATGTGAGTACTGAGAATTGAACTCAAATAATCAAGATTGGCAACAGGAACGTTTACCCATTGATTCCTGTCTCTGGTCCCTAATTTATTGATTTCGTGTGTGTGTGTGTGTGTGTGTGTGTGTGTGTATGCCTGTGTGTATGTATGCACACATGCACCAGTGTGCACAATGTTGTCTGTGTGTATATACATGTGTGTTCAACTGTGTATAGTTGCACATCTGTAATCAGGTGTGTGTGTGTGTGTATGTGTGTGTGTGTGTGTGTGTGTGTGTGTGTGTCTGTGTGTGTGTGTCTGTGTTTGGGCATCATTGCTTAGGCCTGAAGTTGAGATCAGGTGTTTCCGGAACCATTTTCACTTATGGAGCCAAGGTTCTTTGCTGAACCCAGACGTCACTAGTTAGCTACTTTCATGAGCTAGCTCCTGCCAGGCAACGCCAGTTGCTGTGTCGTGAATGAATGCTAGAATTACAGGCAGCCACCAAAAGTGATTGACTTTGACATGAGTTCTGGGAATCAAGTACTTATCCACTGAGAATCTACCTAGATCCCACTTGTTGAAAAACAAATTTATGGTAAAGAGGTTAAAATTGGAATTTTGATAGCATCCTACATTTTGTTCATAGATATAAGTGAGATCTCAAATTTTTGGTGGGGGTAGTAGTAGTCTATTTAGAGACTGAGTAAATAATTTGGGGGCCAAAATACAGTTGCCAATATCTTAAGAAAAAGATTTTAGTAAAATGGAGTATATTTCTAATTCCATTTCTAGGAACAGGTGGCTTTCCCATTGGAATGTCTGTCTGACACATCATTACTGACCCTGTCAGAGTGGTGGAAGCACTTAGGCTAATACAAATTCCCTACTGCTACCTGTTGGGGAATATAATTTCAAAACAAAAAAGTAACTACAGACCGGTCTAAAACCAATTTATTGTCCTTTAAGATATTAAAGTTCTCCAAACCTGCCTGGTAACTTTGCTTTGCATTCTCGGCAAGCTCATTCATGTGAAATCTGTCTGTCTGCATGATTAATGATTTTTAATTCAAGCTGTGGTTTTTTTTTTTTAACAAACCAGCTACTTTTCACATAGTTACCTAGATTTTTAGATGAATAACCTTAAAATAAATCCTGATACGATTATTCCTTTATTACAAACAGACTTTTATTTCAGCCTGTATCAGAATGGGAAATGGTGTTTGTGATCAGCACATGATAATAGATTAAGAAAGGAGTGGTTATGCTGTGTATACCTAGTTCTTGTCACCCAGGTGACAAAGTTCTTGACTTTGACAAAAATGTGGAACTGACACTCCCTACCCTCTCGAATTCTGTCAAATGTGATAGTGCCAATGTAAGATTAATATATTCCTCCAGGAAGAGGACTTCACATTCTTCACACATTTGCCAAATCACTGTGTGCCTCTGATTTTCATGCATTTTAATGTGCCCACATGAAGCCTGCAAACAACTAGAACAAGAGAGTTCAACACACCAGTTCATCAAAATTTGTTGTGGAGGGCTTTGAGATTCTTTCTACTTGCCTCTCACTCCTGGCGAAAGGACTTTATTGTGAGGAGTTAATGTTTTATAGGAATGCTCTCAGCTTCTTACAGAGCCCAGAGGACTTTTTCTGACATATGATCACAATTCCCATCAGTATGTTTAATATTAGCATCTGAAGAATCCTTTGATTTTTAAGGAGATTAAAAAACTAAGGAATGAAGTCCGGACATATCAAACAAAAATAACTGAATACTTCCAATAATTCTTACTACTCAGGAAGACTAGGAGACAAATATACCAAGTGTGATTCTTATTTGGGGTGCTGGTTACTCTATTTTCTATACACTATAGAACTGAAGAGAGAAAGAGAATTTTGAAGAAGATGTTTGCACACTTACAAAGATAAGCTGAAGCATATACATATGTATGTGTATATATGTTTCTAAATACAAATATACACATAAACATGATTTTAAGTGATTATACATACATATAAGTGATTATATGTATATATAATTAAGTGATTATACGTAAGTGATTATACATTAAGTGATTATACATACATCACATGTTATATTTACATATAAAAAGATACTGGAAAAACTATCATGCATAAAAGGAAAAGTACCATTTGGGATTAAAAACCAATTAAGACAAATCTAAAATTCTAATCTTGTGGATTATATGTATTCATCTATCTAATATATTAAAAATAAATTTTCAGGCTCAGTGGGTAAAGGCTTTTGTTGTCAAGCATCATTTGAGTTCCATCGTCAGAACCTACAGTGTAGACAGAGGGATTTATTTCCCCTAGCTGGCCTCTGACCTCCACCTTTGCACCCCGCAAATGGAATTGATTCGGAATGTTTTCCATGCTCAATGCACAAGACCATAAAAGGCTATTGGAATATACTTTGCGCTGTGTGACAGACACTAAATTACCTGGAATAAGAGGAATTTGTCTTTGCTAAGTGCAATTCCATTTTTGTATTTTTAACCCTAAGAAACTTAAAAGGAATCAAGAAAATTATCTCTACAAGTCAAATGGCAACTGAGTTGATAATTAATCCTTGCTAAAGACAGCAACTGACTTAATAGTGAAAAATTATTCAATTTACTGATATTGCTGACCTTTTCACAAATTTAAGTGAATCCTCCAATTTTGGCAGCAGGTCCCCTCAAGCATGAAGCATATAGGAAATAATCTACTGTTGGCTTTTACTGTTAGTCATGCATACTGAATCCTATTCAGCATTGAAGGAAGATGTTAGCAAATAATTTATTTTAAATAATGCATACCAAATTACAATTCTATCAAAGTCACTACAGCACCATAGGCACTTGACTATTCGTTGTGTCTACTATTTTGGAATTATATGTTTACAGGGAAATCTTTTAATTGGCAAACAAGTCCTAGGTAGAATTTTGAAATACTAATATCTCAGCATAAAGTCAAATCAGTTATGGAAACACTATATTTGACTTTCTAATAAAAATAGAAACTTTTCAGAGGTTACTGTGTTCTATTTTGTTAAAAGATCTTTCATTTATTGCATTCTATGTGGATTAAGCCATATTTATCTTACTGTAAGATTAGGAAAGTTATCCTATTTCTCCATGTGAAAGTCCTTGCTTATTTCATCTGAGTATATCTCATGTAGACTGTGAGATTCAGATATTAGGAGGCTAGTAAACTTGATAGGTTTAAAATCTGTTTTCAGTCAAACCAATATTATATTTATGAAGTAAGAATACTAGAGATAATTTACAAACTTGAAGTAACTGGAACATTTTTCAGCATGATTAGAAAATTTTGGATAATAATTAGTTGCAGTACATTATAAGCTTCAATAGGTAAAACAATTATATTTTCCTGAAAGTGGGCAGTTGAGCCAATCCTTTAGTGCCCCTAAATCATGCTTGCTATGTTTCTATAACCTTCTATTAAATTTTGGCTGAAATGAAAATGAAGAGAGTAATTATAAAATTTTAAACTATCCTTTGCATGATTTGAGAAAAACAAAAAAAATCTGTTGCCTCTTCGTGTTTATTGAGTACCTGCTGTATACACAAACATATGAATGGAGATATCCTACCTTTAATTTCTTCATCTGTCAAGCAAAATCTCTGTTATATCTTGATCTTTTGCTTTTATATCTGCAGCATTCATCTCTGCCTACATGCAAATCTACTGAGATGTTCATACTCTTTCCTGCTGACTTTCAAAAATTGTGAATATGCTAGATTGCTAGATTATGTATTCTTGCAACCATGCATAGAGTTTGTGCTTGTTCATTTGTTTTTCGTGCCCTTACTTAAAAAATTTGGTTTTAAAAATCATATCTTTTGTTATATTTACAATGTTGCATTATTCTTACAGTGTTAACCTTTAGGTCCCTCTCTGCTTTCAAACATGCCAGTGCATGCTTCCACATGCATCACATGCCATGTAGAACATCCCGTAGTTTAGTGACAGACACCTAACTTGAATGTTGCGCCTCCTTAGACCCTCTCTTCTATAAAATTTCATTCTCGATGGCACGTCCACATGGAAAACAGCTACTTAACGCCTGCATCCAAGCCCAATATTTAGTCTCCTCCTCTTTGTCCTATTTAAGCTCTCTTGTCAGAAAATTCTCTGGAGTTGAAATTACATGGATTTGTTGAACATGTGGAAAACGCTGCTCCTCAGAGGAGCTTTGCTGCTTATGTTGAGGCTGCCCTTTGCCCACTTCTCATAACTGATGGACATCCAGCTGTCATTTACCACTGGAAGGTCAAAAAGATTCTGCTGACATTTTAAGTTGCGTTTTCTTTCTTATACATGAAGTAGACCATCTGTCTCTTTTCTTCTTACATTAGCATCTTTAATGTATAGATTATATCCTTAACATTTTCATATTGAGGTAAAGTCATTAGGTTGCATATAGTAGATATAAATCATCTATGTGTTACAGTTTAAATGCTTTGCAAAGTTGTTTTTAATGCCAACATATTAAAGTTTGTAATTGTATTATGAACCATAATACTATACTGGTTACCGTAACTTAATAGCATACACAAATGCAACACCCTTGCTTTTAAAGCCACAGAACAATCAGATTTAGGTAAGAACTTAGTTCTTCTGTTTGCCCACTATTACAAAGGGAACTTACTCTTATGTACTCAGAGAAGGTTTATCCCATACTTACTGTTCACTTTTTGAACATTTGTAACATAACCCATCCTCTTATTTAATTACATGTTTACATCAAGCTGTCTTTTGGTTGCACAACTGCCTTAGTGCTTTCTATGAAGTTTAATTGCACTATATATTTATCTTCAAGAGTTCCCACACACTGCATGATGGAATAGAGTAGTGTAATAAGATTTTCTATTTTGATGTTCCAAATGCCATTATTGTCATTTCTAGACACACATTTCTCCACTTTCTCAATTTTATCACACCAGTTGCTAAGTTTGAAAAAAAAAAGAGAAAGATTATGCTGTAATTTTTAGTAATGTGTTTTAATTTTTTGTTCTTTCTCTCCTGTTTGGGAGTAGAAGAGCATATACATGGTCATAGGTGATGGAGTTCAATGTGTGCTATGGTAGGGTCACATGTGTGTCCCTGCAACTGGTGGCCAAAGATTGGTTCAAAAATGTTTGCCAACCACTCTTACACCTTACTCTTTTAGTCAGTGACTCTTAAATCCAGAGATTGCCAAATGCAACTGTTCTCATTGGCCACCTTACTTAGAACATCGTCTCTACCTTCTCTGAGAAGAATTGTGGGCAAGGTGCTGTGCACATCCAAACTAATCTGAGGTGTCGGGATTTCAATCCTGGTCCTGTTGCTTATGCAGCCATCACTTCAACAACGGAGTCTTCTCCAAATCTCTTTTTCTTCTTTTATCTGATGCTCTATCAAGTATCGTTTAATTGTAAAGACGCATCATTTTAATTGTTGTTAAACTTGGGGTTTTAATAAGTGTAATTTTAAATGAAATATGGAATATACCTGTAATGTATTTTTTGTGTTATCTAAAAGCTGATTAGTTCTCTTCATGGCTTAGCTCAAAACAGACGGTTTTACATTTTCTCTGAGAAAACTGTAGTTAGTATTCCACAGATATTAGTGAAAGGTCTAAATTCCTGGTGTTTATTAAAGAATCTAAGTGAAGCCTTGATTATTCCCAGCAATTCATTAGTGATTAAAGGTATATTTACTTAGTGTCTTATCACTTATTATGAATATATAACAATTATTAAGTATATTAGATATAATATGTCATATAATATACAGACACATATATAATACACTATATAATACATTTAATATAATTTATATGTACACATACATACATACATATAGGTATTTCTCAGAATGCTACTGACTTTAGCTAGTCCTTCCTTCCTTCCTTCCTTCCTTCCTTCCTTCCTTTCTTTCTTTCTTTCTTTCTTCCTTTCTTTTTTCTTTCTCTTTTGAGACAGGGTTTCTCTGTGCAGCTTTGGAGCCTGTCCTGAAACTCGTTCTTTAGATTAGGCTGGCCTCAAACTCACAGATATCTGCCTCCTGAATGCTGGGATTAAAGGTGAGCACCTCCACTGTCTGACTGGCTAAGTATTTTAAATATACAAATGAATGGTTTTAGGCTTTTTTATTTCACTAGACATAATTCTTGTGACATCTGTGTTGCCTATTTTTCCTTCTATGTTTTTAATCCTTTTATCTTTTTATTTTTTAAGTTGTGAGATTTCCATGTATGTGTACCATATTTATATTATTGTCCTCCTTCTTCTCCCTCAATTCCTCCTGTGTCCCTGCAACTGCTTCTCAAATCAGTGTCTTTTTATCCTTTAATTATTTGCTCAACCTTCTGAGCTTCAGTTCCGTTCAGATACATTTACAGTTGATCTCATAGGATTGACTCAGCGGACTTGTTCCTAGAGAAGTCTAATTTTCTTATTCTCCACAGCTATTAATTGCTTATAGCTCTTCTTCTAGGGGGTAGTCGACTGAATCTTCCTTCCACACTGGCATACCAATGGGTGCTGTCGCTATTTTTAGGTATTAATTAGGTGACCATATCCTTGACATTTCTAGGGTGCAATATCCATGTAATATCTATAAAACTTATTCTCACAACAGGACCTCTAACTCTAATAATCTTTTTTCACCACTTCTTAGGTTCCTTGAGCGTTAGGGAGGAATTGTGTTGTAGATGTCTGAGCTAAGGCTGGGTACCCCACAGCCAGGTATGACTTTCCATATTGGTCTTTGATCCAAAAATAAGGTTCTTTGATGAGGGGTGATAGCTACATTACTCCGAGGATACAAGAATAAGTATTCAGAACATATTTAGAAGCTACACTGGATTTGTAAAGTGGCAATGCTAGGTTCTCTTTACCTTCTTCGATTTTTATAAGAGAAGTTATATCACTTCAGATAAAAAATAAATGAGCTTTAGGATAAATATATAACTGTAATTCTGGGGTATACTTATCCCCAATGTTGATCAATTTTTATCTGAATTGCAATTTTCCTTTTTCCAAATGCAGGTGTCATGCAATGGTTTGACAATATTTATTTTATATGTATGAATGTTTTGCCAGAATATGTGTGTATATGTATATCATATCTGTGCCTGGTGACCATGGAGACCAGAAGAGGGTATTACATGGACAGGAACTGGATTTACAGTAGATTGTAAGCTACCATGTGAGTATTGAAAGCAAACTCAGGTCATCTCCAAGAAGAACATGTACCCTTATCCTCTGAGCTATCTATCTAGTTCCAAATATGCAAGCCTTCTATGTTATCTGACTGCCTTAATGCTTACCTTTTAATGCAATATAGGGCTTGTTTAGCACAGTTATTGAGGTCAAGGGTCAAAATCAGTACCCGATTTGTGAGAGTGACCTTGCAGGTATCCAGGCAGGGAAGGAATCCCAGAAAGAGAAGAGAATGAAAATATGATTCAGATTAACTCTTTCAACCTGCATCAGACCTCTGGGAGTCTGATACCATGTGCTTTATTGTAGACATATTTAAACAGAATAGAATTTGGAAAAAGGTCTCCAGGCAACAATGTTTCAACAAGTCATTCCAATTACAGGAGCACAATAAAGCTTAAGGTGTGACTGCAAAGAAACTCTTTTACAAAAGTGTCTATAACCATGAGGGTGGGTTCTATACCTAAAAGTCCTAGAGTATAATGTGATCTAATGATAACATAGAGGTCAGCAGGCCATAAAGTACATGTAACGAAGAGTGTGGCATAATCATTATGGTGAATTAAATTGAGTTCTGTCCCTACAGATAAATAGCAAAAGGTGGATGAGGTCAGCCTCCACAGAGAGCAAAAAGGTAAGCAGGTTGATAACAAAACCTACTCCCAGCATTCTTGCTTGGAAAACACTTATTTTATCTCCTCCATTAAGAAGAGACCCATGTGTATTTGACATTCGTGGTTTCCTTAGTGATCCTTTGATGCAACGACCCTTGTGCCTCCAGCACATGAGGAGGAAAATATTTATTTTGGTGTGGTTGCTTTTGGTTGGTTGTTTTGGAGGCAGGGTCTTGCTTGAACTTCTGGTGATTCTCCATTTTTTGATCAGCTGCAGAATTATGACTGTAGGACTGGGAAGCCCACCACATGATGATTATTGAAGCCTATAAAATATAATTCTGGAGTGATTAGTTTAGTTTAGATTTTGTTTTCTTATCTTTCCAGTCATGAGAAAGAAAAAAAAACACTTACTTTGGATTGTTGTAATCCTAAATTAATTTCATTTGCATTCATTTCTTTGATTTCAAGTAAAGATTTTATCTGTGCTTTGTATTGGGTCAGATCTATTGTGCCTTCTTGTTCAGCAAATTAGGCTATTCATGCAATAGGATTAAGCAACATAATTATTTATAACTTGGTATCAGTAGAATATTATTTAGATTCATTTTTCTTTTAGCACAATGTAGAATAGATTTCTTGTACTTTCATGGGTCCCACAACTAACATGAAAATCTAATGCTGAGTCAAGAAAATGACCACCCCTCTCCTTCGGGAGCTCATTTACAGAATGTCAGTGGGAAGAGTACTTTTTTGTTGTTGTTGTTATTTCTGATGACTGGCATCAAACAGAAATTCTTAGAAGAATCTCAATGTTTACAATCATCATCACCTAAATTAATTCAAAGCCTCCCCTGATAAGGCTTCATCTTAATGTCTGCCTACTATACTGTATTTATGTGTGTGATCCATATGTACAGTATTTATTTGTAAGCTCCATGGTCCAGGTTTGTGTGAAAAGATCAAGTTGTGGACCTGTGCCACATAAATCCAGGACTCTTTTCCTCACTTGACAGGCATTCTTCCATACAAACATTTATATGGAGCATTCTTCACTCTCTATTACTTGCCATTTGTTTCCCTCCAGCTTCTTCTACAGAATCAATGGCTCAGACCCTGGAAATGTGATTTTACTACCCTCTCAGATTTAGTAAGAATGGCTTGAAAGGCATGTCTCCTCAAGATTTAAAACAACTTTGTTAAACTGTAATGTAGCTACATTTACCTACCTAAGTGTATATCTATATCTATATCTATATCTATATATATGTGTGTGTGTCAATATATATATTCAATACATATTGCTTATATATAATTAATAAATTAATAAATAAAATCAGTCAGGATCTGTTTTACTTTCATTCATTTATCTTCTGGTTCAGACGTAGAAATCCAAGGTCTAACAGTTTTTGTGTAGCACATTATTGACAATTACACAGGTTATTAAAATACTCCCAACAGAATAAAGCAGAAATAAATGCTAGTTTCAAGGTTCAGTTTTTTCACAACTTCAATAAAAATTGTCATCAATATGTTTAAGAATATGGCAATCCAAATGAATTATAAAGCCCTCTATGTTCTACAAAGTGAATAGATTTGTGACTAAAAAAATTCCAGCCTGTCCATAAAATCTGCTTCCTCCACTGAGAGAACATATAAGTAAAATTCATCTTGAATATCTGTAATTTGTATATCAGTCCTTAATTATCAAGTCATCAAAGAATGCTGAAGCATTTAGACAAAATTCAGAGATAGCCCACTACTCAAGAGTAAATGAGTCTGTGTACAAGAAGTCAAATATCCAAATATATCTACTACAAATGGGAGATACATTTAATGAAGGGTTTACCATTTTTCCATTAATATTTCCTTCTCCAAACCAAACAGAAAAAAAAAGACTATACGTAGTTTAGTGAAATGATGAGAGAGTGGAGATAAGCAACCACAAAATTATACCTGAGGTATAGAAAAATAGGGCAAGAAGTCTGTGAAATAAGCTAATAAGATCAGCAATAACTGATATCATGTCTCCAATGGTAAAAGCGGCAACTTTGTAGATAATTCAATTTGCTCAACTCTCCACTGACAATGGGCTCATCTCTGTTGATTGTGCCATAAAGATCAGCTGTAGCAAAGTTTTATATTTCTGCATCTTGCACTTGTAGCTTAGAGGCAGGTCTAGAGTTGATCTTGGAGAATGAATGTGTCCAGTGAATAAATAATACAAGTAGAAAGTTGAGGGTTTCAAGCCAATCTTTTCTTATTGTTCTGAAGCAATGAGAATCACTGTGATCATTCTCCTTACTTTTTGTCTGGCATTGTAAAGTTCCATGATTTTATTTGGAACATGTCTTGAGTTTGTTTAGAAATAATTGATTTCTTATCTACATTGTAACTCAAGATTATTGAAACTAATGAAGTAGTGATGTTTAATAGAGCATTGCTTTAGAAGATACATGGTTTCTCCATATTATTCTTTATTTTTATCCATCTACTTATCTGTTATCTCTTGACTTCCAACTACTCTATACTGACCACACTATGTGCTCCAATTTACTCAAGATATGGGAAAAATGCTATTTCTTGAGGAACTGTTTGGCATATATTTTAAAAAGCCAACTTTATCATAGAATATAACATTAAAATGTTAGAAAAAAATCTAGTGAGTTTAATTTTTGTTGTTGTTTTAGGGTCAGAGATGTCCTTAGGTTGGTTATGATTTTATCTTCAAAATTAGATATTTTACGTATAAAATAATAGCATATTTTCTCTAGAGACTTATAGAAAATTGAATGGATTTAGGATGGCAAGCATCCCCCAATATGTTTGAACATATAGTATGAAGCTTAGAGAAAGGGACTATCTACAAAGCAATAGTATTGAGAAAAAGAAAGCAAACAAACAAGAAAAATGTCTTTTCACAGGCTTTCTTTTCCATAGCAACATGTATAAAGTCACCTGCAAAGTCCTTCTTCCTCATGGTTCCTGGAAGAGCTCTATAACTGCATTTCTCTCCTGTCTGTTTGCATCATGTGTTCTCATCATTTTAACTTTGGCTTTCTTCTCCAGACCAACATTAGCTGTTC
This sequence comes from Ondatra zibethicus, assembly GCA_004026605.1. Taxonomy (NCBI): domain Eukaryota; kingdom Metazoa; phylum Chordata; class Mammalia; order Rodentia; family Cricetidae; genus Ondatra; species Ondatra zibethicus. The sequence goes on from PVIU01005121.1 coordinate 73,260, forward strand.
TGAATATTTCTAGCCTCAAGTTAAATCTGATTTCCCTAGCATCACTGCACTCTCCAAATAATGATTTGTTGAGAACTCAAGAACATCATACTCTCTTTTGAGTTCAATGTAAAGATATACATGTAATTACTTTATAGAAAATAATTAGGAAGAAATGTATTTTTAAGTGTTCTATTTAGAAAAGTTATGTTGTTATGTAATTTAAATAGATTGGCAATCTACATCACCAAATCTAAAGATTATTGGAAATGGTGCTACAAAATCTTTTCTAATAGATTGACAGAACTTAAAAAGATTACCCAAATTTAGTTATTTTTTAATAAGATGTTCTTTGATCTTAAAGTGTTCATAGTCAGTATAATTACATTGTAATTAACATAGCAGTATAAAGAAATATTAACTACCAGTGTCATATGTGACAGTAATATAAAATTAATTGATATATGAGTTACAAAATTATACTGTAGGGTATTACTTGAAGGCCTAATAGTGATTCCCCTGCTCCATCGGGTGACAGTTTTAATATTTCCTGGAGATTCTAATTTTATCTGTTTCAGCTGCATGAGCCTTCCTGCTTAAAGGAATGATTTCAAGAAGCACCAGGAAACCATATAAAGAAATGAAAGGAATCAGAGGAAATTAATTTTGTTTGCCTGCATTTGTCATATGTGTACACATATTTTCTCATCCTTTCTCTATTGATAATTTACATGGTTTACTTACAAAAGTGTTAGTTGAATCATATAAAAATTTTCAAATACTTTGAAACCAAATTTATTTTGCTCTATGTAATGGTCCTAGTAGGTATTACATGACGTAGTCTGTAGAGTAATGGCTGTTGGACACTTACCTTTCTATCACTGATTCCACTGCTTTCAGACATGAACATTTCTAGCTTAATAGGTAAATGGAAAAGAGGATTCTTTCTCCAAATAGATTAAAGTTTAAACATATACTTCTTAGCTTATACATGGAATTTGTCCCATTTCTCCATGTCCCTGTTTTCTTCCAAAGCAAACACATTGTTCTTCCTTTTGATTTATCTTGGGTAACCAACAATATCCACTATAAAATAGTCATGCCTAACTCTGATAGGACACACTTATAATACTATGTAAACAGACAAATTACACCCATTTATATTTATATATATACATATGTCTGTATACACATATGCTCTACACATATATTTATAATTAAAATAATATACAAATATCCCACATATCTCATTACCTTAGATCCCATACCATACATTATAAATGGTCTTCGAATTAGAAAATCTTATCATCCTTTCAACAGCATCCTAAACTTTCTTTAAAAAATGTAAATAGCTTGCTTATCTATAATACAACCACAAAGGTGAAATAAATAAAATACTCAGCTGTAGGAGTTGTTAAAAATGTATTTCTTACACCATATGGCTTCTGTTTTATTCTGTTATGTAGTTTAGTCAGTCAATTCCTTTTCAGGTCTTTTTGCTAAGTAGGTAGGTTTTGTTTTTCAGTTAGATTTAAAATCCCATTGCCCTCCTCTGCCGCTCCCCATGACGGCTTTGATGGAGTGTTTTTCATTTAGGGAACTTGCAGAATCTATGGCTAAGATACAATCTTTCCCTAGGTGGACTTGGAAGCTGGAGAGTGGAACTGATTTGGATATTATTTAAAATAGCTGTGTCTTTGCTGTACAGTTGACTCTCACGCAAATATTTCCTTCAAGGACCTATAAAAGTTGATTGATTCAGATCAGAGTAAATCATCCAACCTTGGGAAATCAGTAATTTATGATCTCACAGATCAGTTTATACACAAATGTTCAAAGTTAATATTTGCCTGCTAAAATTTAATGTGCATACTGCATAGGCTCACCGTGTATATAATTAAATGAATATCATTTTATGATATGATGGAAGTAATAAAACAGCATGGTGCTATGGAGCTTCTTATAACAGGATGTCCATAGATATTTTCAATTTGTTTTGAAAACCCCTCAAAATGTATTTAAGAGAAATAATTATATAAAACACAACAAAAAGCACCAAATCTCCGATTACTTTCTCTTATCATGCTCACACTGTGACAGTTGGACAAATGCTCATTCACCTCCTGAACCCATGCTACCACTCGTCAAGATCTTTTCTTAAAGTTGATCTCCCTATTTTTGTTTCTCGGTTTTCACAGCTGTTTGCATCATCTGCCCAAATAACATAAGCAGTATTAGACAGATGTACACTCACTTATTGTTAGATGAGGGAGAAAACAGTGTGGCACCAGAAACACTGCAAAATAATTGATGACAATTTTGTTCTGATAAAGTGATATCCTATCATAAGCTTTTGCAGTGTCTACAGCTGCTATTTGTGTACCAATCACTGTGTTGAACACATGTCCTCTCCATCAGTTAATCCTGTAGATCTTATGTTTCCGATGGCTACTCAAGCAAGGCTCTTTAAAGATGTTATGTTCTCATAAACATGTTCTCCATAGTACATTCTAGAAGATAAACCAAGGCAACGTCCAAGGATGTTAGCAATAAAAGCAGGTACTATTTTGTTCTATGTGGGCCGATGTTAATAATTTTCAAAAACAAGTAAAAGAAATGTAAAATAGAGTAAGCCGATATTCTATTAGGAGTCAGCACACTACAACATTTTTGTTCAACCCATAACCCGGATTGTTCCTAACTACATCTGAGAAATAGCAACTAAGTTGTCTGAATACGCTCTACTGTTGAATGAAAAAGATCCCCAGAGGGTATGGAAGAGCTTCAGCATCAAGAAATAGGATAAGCGATGACTATTGCCACATTTTTCTGGCCTTTTAAAATCCCACATCCTCTTTCACAAGGTTTAGTCAGCAAACAATAAATATGAACATTCATCATTCTTACATATTCTACAATAATTTAAATATGTATATTAAATGCCATGATTCCTCACTGCTTTTAAGTAGCTCTTTTTTATAACTTGCTATTGGAGTTCTTTCTCTGCCATTTTGTTTCTATGAACTCCTGTCTCCAGGTTTATTTCTGTATAAAAAAATAATGTTCAGCAAACATTACATTGTAGTTTGTTTCCCCTTTAGTTTCAATTGCCACTATCATATTCATCTGGCAGTGTTCTTATTTTGAAAACATTACCCTATTATTACTTTCATGTGTTCATAGTACTGGGCACCATTCAAAGGTATTTGGGTTTCCTTAATGCTGCTATATTGTTTTGTTTTCTACATGGACATTTTGAAGTTTGGTAGCTTCTTCCTTCCCACCCACTATGCTGTTTAACCAGGTTTCTCTGTCTCTGAAATTAGAGTCAATGTATCAACCCTGTCCTGGAATCATAGTTTCAACTGCTTGCACACCTATCCTCGATTGTCACTTTTTTTCCCCCGCAATTCCATATTCTCAAAACAGAACTCCTTATCCTTTCTTATATAATATTTTAAAAGATTGTTGTGTTTTTATTTCATGTATATGAGCATTTTGCTTTCATGTTTTAATATGTAAATGTATTGAGAGCATATATGATATCTGTGGAAGTCAGAAGAGGGCACCAGATTCTATGGAACAGGAGAATGGTGTGGTTATAAGCTACCATGTGAGTGATACAGATCAGAACAAGGTCCCTAACAAAAGCAGAAAATGCTCTTAATCACTGAATCATCTCTCCAGTTTCTTCCTTGTTTAATTGGGTGGTGAATCTACTCATGAAACAAACAAACAAAAAACAGTTTTCACAAATACCTTAAATTTTTAAAATTATTCATATTGATGCTTTAATGCTATGAGTTTTCAGTCTGAAATTGACCTTTGCTTCTCTCTGTAGAGTACTTTCACTAAATTCCAACCCTCTTCAATATATGACTGAATATATAATAAAACATCGTTTAATTTCTCTATATACTTCAAGAGTTCTTATCCTTGACCTACTCTTCAAATGGCTGACACACAACCTTAAAAGAGCTTCTTTAGATCATTGTTTAGAAATGCATTTAAATATTAAGTATTTTATCTATTTATGAGATGAAGTAAAAATATTTAATCATGACAACCACTGCTTTTTAAAACATGATTCCTGCTTAGCTTGATTTATGGGTGTAGGATGAAATTCTCGGTACCAGATATAACTAATTTAAATTTCTAGACTATTTATAATTAGCAGAATTTTTAAATTTCCTTGATAATTGCTTAATATAACACTAGAATTTGTGTGTGTGTATGTGTGTGATTTTTCCTAAGTAACTATGGTCACAAAAAAATTCCAACTGTTTGTTTATATGCCAAATTATCATTTCAACTTGTTATTCAAGAAATACTTAAGGAAGAGAAATAATAATAATAATAATCTATTTAGAAGATGATTAACTAGAAGTAGTTGTTATGTTCCTTTAGACTTTTGTTCTAGGGAGAAAGACAGACAATTGAACAATTTTCAGAACAAATAGGAGAATTTTATCTACTGTGAGAGCAAAAATAAAGAAAAACACAGAACCCAAATCTCTTAGAGGTGTCTTTTAAATTGAATCACAAGATAAATCAAGTAGTAATAACAAAGTAGGGAAAAGTGACTTAAACAGAAGCTGAGAATCTGTCAATACACTGAAAGCAGAAAATACACAGGCAAGAGAGAACACAAAATATGTAGGAGGAGGGCCCGCTTGTTCATCCCAGCCACCCGGATAGCTTAACCACACAGAAACTTTTTTATTTAAAATACCGTTAGGCCCATTAGTGCTAACTTCTTCTTAGCTAACTCTTACATCTTAATTTAACCCATCTCCATTAATCTGGGTATCAACACAAGGTCGTGGCTACCAGCAAGGTTTCAGCATGTCTCCCCATGGCATCTCTCTCACTCTGCCCTTCTTCCTCCCAGCATTCAATCCAGTCCTTCCCACCTACTTAAGTTCTGCCCTATCAACAGGCCGAGGCAGTTTCTTTATTCATTAATAATAATCACAGAACACATAGTGGAGTCCCCCATCAAAAATAAATCATTGTGAAGATAGCTGTCACATATGCAAAGGAAAGACAAGGTAGTCAAAGGGAAGCCAGGACTAGAGGTCCTTCTCCAAGATGTGACATTTGCTTATACATTCATCTTCTGAAAGTTGGAGCAGACAATTTAAGGTGTTAGAGTGTATCTAAATCTAAAGAATTTTTGAGAATGGTTTTGAAGATAACAAACAAAGCAAAGGTCAAAATGTATTTCCTAGTACTATGAAATTTGAGAAGATAAATGAAAATGGGAGTTGACAGCATGCTCAGTCAGTAAAGGAACCTAAGGCCTGACAACTTGAGTCCTATCTCTGGATTGCCAAAGATCGTAACTCCCAAGAGCTTTCATCTAGACCTCTACAGGCACTCCCTAGCATATATAACACACACTATAAAATAAATAAATAAGTGAATTTTTAATCAATAAAAATTAGTTACATACATACAAATAAAAATTGTATGATCATGATAATTTTGGGAGTCTTACTTAAGAGAAATGAATACATCATATACTTTAGGTGCATATAGTGAGAAAATTTATGTATCTCCCAGTTATTTTGTGTGTACTTATGAATTTATCACTAATCTGTATTTGTCAGCATTCTGCCATACACATGTGATGCATAATTGGCATTGATACAGTGTATAGACATACTCAATATCAGGAAACATAGGAGAAGAAACAACCATCAGGTCATACTACTAATGTGCTTGCTGGAATCTGGACTATGTAGGTAATAAAACAAACAAACACTCAAAAATATGACAATCATTGAAGAGTGGAGTTTGAGCTTAGCTTCAAAAATTATTTCAAATATTGCCGCTCATTTATGTCTAAAAGAAAAGTGTGAAAATGTTTCCCTAAAATCTCAAACCCTGTACTTTCTATACTCCTTTGGATGTCAAGTGCTGAAATGTAAAGAAGTTTCTGTGAGTTAATGACCATAATTTTCAAATTGATCAATATTCAAGAGAAATCAGTATTAACTTACCAATCTCTCAGTAAATTATGATTAAAAATGTAGTTAAAGATAATATAGATGAAGCAAATATAGATGGAAGAGATATCTTAGATATGTGTCAGTAATATAATAAAACAATTTATTTGAAAATTAATATATTTATCTTTCTTATTTTTAAATTTGAAATGTGATTTCTATCACATTTCTAAAAATGTTCATTATTGTATTTACTTTTTCACTTATAGACTTGTATTCCTCCCTTAAATCTGCAAATCTGATTTCAAAACAATGAAAAGCCATATCTCACAACATTGGGATTATTCCTGATGGGTGGCAATGACCAAATACTACTTTAAAAAAAAAAAACATAGTAGGAGAATATATGTGAAGAGCCTAGACATTTTCTTCAGTTGTGCTTCAGATAAATAAAAGTTCTAATAACACAAAATAGAAGTAAGCATGAATAATACATCAAGTTGATTAAAATGTAATGCAAAGGAACAGCTTTAAAGATTAGAGTCCTTTATTACATAACTAAGAAACAAAGACACTGAATTTAGGCTTCACAAACTTCCACATGCCTAATATAACCTGAGTCTCTTTACAGATCGCAAACATCTGGATCATACAACCAAGAGTACAAACAAGCAGCAGAAGCATATTAGGCAATTTTGAGGCAGATGATTCCACAAAAGTAATATTTTAGAATTTTTCTAAATGATGTCAGCTTGGGATCTCGCTCCTCCAAATTCCTCACTTATTTTTAGAATTTAATTACCAAATAAAATATGTCCATAACTTGTTAATAAATAAATTGGAACTACGAAATGAAGAATCAGTACTCTAAAATGACATGCGAAGTATATAGTAAAGTCAACAGTAAACTCTATGTATATGCAAGTTTGTTACCTGTCATCATTAAAACTTTACATAGGAAGTCTGGAATTTTTCAATGTGTTAGGAAAGATTAAATCATATCTAGATATTCATCAACTTAATGATTTAAAAATATGTATTATATAAATTGAATTATTTAAAGACAATTTCTTAAAATATGCAACAAATATTATAATACTGACAGGAGTCCTTAACAGAACACCACAACCAATCAAAATACAGAATTTTGGAGCCCAGTTCCAATAAGTATATCTCTAATAAACTACTATACATAAGGTTCACGAATCATTGCAGAAGAGGGAATGGAGAGATTATAGAAGTCAGATGATCAGGGAGCTTTCTGTGAGATTGTGTTTCTAGTGTTGTCAGGGGCTACATCCATTAAGTCTCACTACCATGATTACCCAAATATCAACTCAAAAAGAAAAACAGTAATAGATGTGACAAAGTGGACAGGGAAAGACTGAGAGTCTAGACCTGCACAAAGAGCTACAGGTAACTAAAGAATGCTGAGATTGAGAGAAATAGTCTTCCTCAGTAAAGAACACAACAACTGGTTATCTAATACCAGATAGTCCAGAAAAGCATACAGATACAAGTAACATAATACAAGCTGAGCAGATTATATTTAGAAATATATATGTACAAACATGTATGCCTGTATTAATTCAGAAGAAGAAGCCACAACTTTGAAAGAAAACAAAGTGGGGTATCTGGGAGGGCTTGGAGGGAGGAAAGATTAGGGAGAACTGATGTATTAACTTCAAAAATGAAAGTTTAAAAGGAAAATTTTGCCATATAATTTTAAAGTTTTCTTTACTATGGTATAGTTTATATTTCCAGAGTACTTTAAATTTATTACAAATTTCCTACCTATAAGTTCTTGAATATTCAAAGTGAACATTAGAAAACAGTAACAAACACTATAACACCATAGTTAGATTAAAAGTGAGTAGATCCAAGGATCTCAAAGACCTGAGAAGGCTTTGAAATGAAGCCCATGGTTTCGATTACATTAATGAACATTTTCTGCAAACTCTAAGTTAAAGAGAAAGAGTTAAACCTTTTGGACTAGTTTTGAGCTCTAAACAACATTGTGTTCAGAATGTAGGTGGAGTGGACTGATCTGTGCTGATGTTCAGTATTCCAGATGAGCTGAAGAAAGACTGAAATACACTGGCTTGTCTGAGAGAATTATGGGAAACTGATTTGCGACAATGTCCTGTCCTCTGACTTGATCAGTTTCTCTTCACTTTTAAACAGGTTTTGCTGTGAGAATGTGGCTCCCCAGCTCATGGGGTCAGGCGTGGGGTCAGAGGACTGCTTCTCCGAGTTGATTCTCTCCTTTCTTTCTGTGGATGTCACTCAAGTAATCAGGTTTTATAGCAAACACCTTTACCCACTGAGCCCGCATACAGACTCAGAATTTCCCTTGTTTCAGTTACATCAAACTTGAGAGAGGTACGAAGTGTTATACTGGCAATTTTTAAGTAGGTATTGATGTGAAAAGCCACTGAGTTCACAGTTTGCATCAAGGTTTAAACTACTGAATCCCTTTAGCAAATGCTCTCTGCACATAGCTGTAACCAGAGACTGTGTTTTGCTTTCCCAACGCCCCAAAACCAAATAATCACACAAAAACTTTGTTAATTATGGCACTATTTAGTTAATGGCTTATGTGTATTTCTAGCTAGCTCTTACATCTGATGTTAACTCATTTCTATTAATCTGTGTATCACCACAAGGCTGTGGCCTACCACTCAGGTTCCAGTATCCTCCTTCACCAGCTACATGATACCCCCCTGCCTCCACCTACTCTCTCTCTATAGCTCTGTTCATATTTCCCACCTACTTTATTCTGCTAAGTATTTGGACAACACTGATTATTCATTAACCAATAAAAGCAACACATAATGCAGAAGGACATACCACATTGCATAGTTGACAGCTGTTCTGTGGGCAGTAAAAATTCAGATTAAGCTGTCATTACTGGTCGCTGGCATAAGCATTTTAAGGAGTTGATAAAATGCTTCATGATTGAACAGGTTTCAAACAAGTTCTTGCATGCATTCTGAATTTCGGTATGTAGTGGGTGATTAGTTGGACACAGGGTGGAGGTATTGATTAGCTGATGACAAGTCCTTCTCAAATGACAAACACTGCCACATAATGAATAATAAGAGTGAAAGATGCTGAAGTTGAAAGGTGCAGAGAAGTGGAGGCAGGAAAAGCACTGCTTGCCTCAAAATCTGGAAATCTATTCATTGACTCATAATGGAAATTCATTTTTTGAATCTATTTGTATGGTTGGGATTTTTCATTGGGACCTCTGGCTTCCCAATAAGTGACATGGAGACTTATTATTAATTATGAATGATCCACCAGTAGCTTTGGCTTATCAACTAGCTTTTATAATTTAAATTAACCCATATTTATTAATTTACATGCTTCCACATGACTCATGGCTTGTACCCCATCTTCTCCACATCTTGCTTCCTCTTGCATCTGGCTGGCAGCTCTGCCCTTCTTCTTTCCATCTTTCTTTCAGTCCGCCTCTCCTGCCTAATCTCTTCCTGCCTAGCTTTGGCCGGTTAGCTCTTTATTAAACCAATGAGAGCAGCACATCTTTAGAGTCCACAAAAGGGTCATTCCACAGCCTATTTTCTCCGTAAGTCCTCCACTTAGCTTGCACTGTTTTAATTCACATCAGAGTATGATCACTCATGATTCATTGTATTAAGTAAGTGCATAGTATGAGATAAAATAAATATAAATTTAAAATAAATAAAACAAGATATGTATGGTTCTCCATGAATTTGATCTTCCTTACCAGTCATTTTATAGCTGTTGGTAGCAGAGTCTTTTCAATGTGATTAAGATGGGGCATCTGTGTAAATGTGAAAATATTTCTAACATATCAAAATTACATTTTTGTTCAGACCTCCATCCAAAAAATCTGCACATAAAATGAATGTGCTTTTATTTCTTTGTTTGTTTCTGTTTTCGGTAATATAACTCTACACATGCCATTTTCTCTTCTTTTCACAGTGTTTACTTAGGAAGCTGAATAGAGAGGAAAATCAGACATAAAGTTAAGCCTTTAGGCTGCATATGGCAAACACTTGACTGTGGGCCTAGGCCAGTACTGGGCCAATATTACATTGTTCTTTATTCTCACAGCTTGGATTCTAGAGAACTTTCCATCTTCTTTTTATCATCCTGATTAACTGTTCTCCTCTCTACAGTAACAGGTGCAGCCTTCTGCTCAAATTGCTTCACAGCATCCTTAGCTGTCAGTATGGGTATCAGACTACATCAATTACACTAGTGGCTACCTTAGGTCATGTGCCTACCACTGGTCCAATTAGCTTGTGGAGAGGCAAGATATGCTCTGTCAAGGGTGTCAGCACCCTAAATACAAACCTGCTAAGAAATAGGGGTGCTGGGAGCTGAGGTTTAGTTGATTTTAGAAGGAATCCAGATTCTCTACCCCTGGAAATGGTAATTATTACATTTTCCATTCCTCTGTAGAAAAATAAACATGCCCTTTGCCTCATTGCCACAAGTCTTTGCTGTTTCCTGGGTTTTAATTGAGTAAATTTTTACATTTAGAATGACCATCCTGCCATTAAATGTATTCTAGTAGCCCAGCAAGAAATTAAAATGTATTTAAAAAATTAAATAAAATTATCCCATTGCTACTATTTAAACAATAAGAATTAATTGAAAAATTAATTGAAGAATGTCTAAGACAGATTATAATGTTTACACAATCGTGTTTTTAATCCAGATGAAAAAAGTGATAAATATCCTTGGGAATAAGAGCATAAATATGTATAATGAATAATAATTGCTAAATGATATAATTAAACACATAGTGAGATATTATGTTAACTTACTCATTGCTAAATTGCAAGATAAAAACTCATTTAGTCTTTAAATTTAGAACACTCTAAGAGGAGTTCATGAATTTAACAGATATATGTCATAGCACTTACAAATCTTTAATCTTTATCGTTTAAATGTTAACATCCTTATTTCTTATTAGCTGTCTCTTTAATACATTTGGGCGTAATTAAACGTTTCCAACATTTCACAGAGGTTATTTAGTCACAGTGGAAGATTTTCCTTTTAGCCACACAGCAGTCTTTTTCAATGGGTGTTATGAACCATCATGAGGTTTCCGTGAATTTGCTTTGACTCTCTTGTTTGATTACAGACTTTCCCCCAATACCACTGAAATAATCTCTCTAGTGATGAGTGCCATCATTTCACAGTCTAAAGCATTGCTTGAGGGACACATCCTTGGAGTTTGCTATCCTCTTTCCTTTTGAAGGATAAGGGTTTAGTCACTCACTACTGATATGTAACAAGACAGCAGTTTCAAGACGTGCCCATTCACTATTTCAAAAGAAGACCATCCTTTCACGAGTAACTTCAACCTCAAGGTTTGACTTATTTTATTTGAAAAATATCCTTGGTTCTCCTTTGCATGAAGGTGCTTTTAGAAGTTATTGTGCAATCTTACAGACTATGAGGAGAAAATATAAACGCTCAAATCACAAGAATGAAGCACCCAATCTTACTGTTTAAAAAGATGAACTGACTAAGATTTTGTGGTACATTGTGCTGTATTTAATTGAAGAAAGAACTAGAAATTATATATATATGTATATACGTTTATATACATATATATAATAAACTTTCTTTCTTTAAAGGTACATAAATATACATGCCATGCATAGACTTGAAGAAAAGATAGAGGCTTATGAATAGATTGATAGATGTAGACACATAGAGACCATATATAGACAAGCATTTGTAAATCAATGTATTGTAACTGTGTTTTGTATGTCTGTGTATGCATGTGTGTGTGCACCTGTGTCTACGTGCACGTGTTGTGTGCATGTGTGTGTGCACATGTATGTGTTTGTAGATTTGAGAATATATGATATATATCAAAATGAAACCTGTCTTTAGGAAAGTTCTTTAGGACCAGTATTTGCTGTCACTACCTACTCTGATTCATAATATACATTAAGTACGTTTATATTTATTAGGGAAAAAATTAAAATATTAAATGAATGAACACTCCATATACTTCTCAGGCAGTTTTTTTTTTCTTCTTCGACACAATGTGCACATTGGGTACACTGTGTTCCTTTTCTGTTGAAAGTCATAGTACTCCATCATCAGCTCTTTAGTTCTCCAGAACACTTTTGTATAGGTACAGCACGAGTAAATATATGCATTTTTATGTGCTCTTGGTTATTGTGGGAGCCTAATTTATATTCCACGATGCATCCATGACTAGCTTTTCTAATTCCATATTAACATTACCATGTTACATTAAACCTTTTCTTTGGATGGAGTAATAATTACTTTCATCAGGGTTCATTTAAATTCTCATGGCATGCCCTTTCTTTAAAGAAGCATTTAGTTATCTGTGTTTCTTAGAACTGTGCTTGAGAAACTTATTAAACTCTTCTTCTTATTTTGTAATTGCTGAAATATCACAAGCCTGCCTCCCTACGACTCCATGTTTCCTATCAATTCAACTAATAACAATGTTTTTTACCTGATGATTGTGGTTTGGATACATGTTTACAAATAGGTAGACAGTCTATGAAAACTACTGTCTCATAATTTTTCTAAAGAAGTTTCAAAATAAAAAGGTGAGAATTCCATTTCCTCCTTAGCTGTGGCTTCAGAAACTGCTGTAGGATCCCTTCTGTAAATCACATGGGCGGAGTCCGGGCCCTAGCCTTCTTGGTGTGGCTGCAGGCTTTTCATCTACATCCCTTCCTGTCTGTGCATACCACTTCACATCACTTTCTTCTCTGTTTTGTTCCCCAAGGCTTACATAACTTACAGCTAAATGCTACTTCTCCCAAGGTGCCTGTGATCTTTGTAGAGCAGAGAATTAAAGACACGAAATTTTAATCATCAGGAAGTAGTGGCCTAGGATATGGCTCCCCCAGTAACAGCACTAATGCCAGGCTTGCTCATCTGAGTTCAATGCCCTAGATATCATGATGAGAAAACAGAGCTGACTCATGCAATCCTTCACTTTCACATTGGGGCCTTATTGTGCTATCCACTCAAATAAACTAATAAATATATAAAAGTAAAAACATAAAAAGGTAATCAATCAATCATGACTGTCAGTAAACAAAAGGGGTAGATTTGGGAAGAAAGCATGGAGGTAAATCTGGATAGTATAAGGCAGTATGCCTGTGCAAATGGAGTATTTGGGATTGAGATTATATTCTAAAGAGCTGATTTCATTTATCCCATGGGATATTAGCATTACTAAACACAGTCCTCAAACAAAAGTTAACTCTTCAAACTAAGAGCAATCTAGTTTGAAAAAACAACCTTAGAATAACTTTGAGAGCAGTCTTTTAGGAAGATGTGTGTTTACACTTTAACCTTACCAGTTTGGTAGTGAAATCAGTCATTTCACTTTCCAGTTATTTCTGACTTTTAAGATCCCAAGTACCAATTTCTATGAATATTAAAATATATACTAATCATTTAATTTAACATATGTCATATGGTGACATTCAACAAGGCTGTTACTATTTATAGCATTAATTACTTTACTCCCCAACACACAAAAAAATTCAAAATCTAGCAACTTAATAAAGATTAAGAAATGTAACTAAATGTTTGGAAAATCAAATTAAAATATTGACAAGGGAATGTGGTTTAAAAAAAACACACCAGCAGTCTGCTGTGAAAAAATAAACAATATCCAAACACAAGAAATATTCAAAGTTATTTCCTCAGTCTTTTATACATAAAGTAAAGATGCACTATACAATTGTCTTGATCTGCCCCCATGGCCATACTATGATACCCAATCAAAAGCTTCCCAGAGTTTGAAACACTGTCTTCCACTAAACATTATGCAAATTACATTGAGTAGCTGAAGGCAGTTTAGAGACAGAGTCAGTTTTCTTCCCACTGGTAGGTTACTCACACTCCAGTGGTCAGCCCAACAACAACGTGCACTGGAATACAATAACTGGACTTAGTAGGTTATGTATTAAAAATATAGAGAAGGGATAAGAATTTGACTGGTGTCTGGGTAGGGATGGGAGAAGTTGAAGGAGAGACATGAGAGGTGACTGTACAAAAGGTATTGTGCTGATGTGTGGAATTCTCAAAGAATAGAAAATAAGGCATCCTGAAATGCTTTCCTGGTCCTTGAATTTCTTGTTGGTATAGTTTTTAATGAGTTGTGGGTCAGTGTAAGGCAAGAACATCCTGGGCCTATGTGCTAAGCGACCTTCTGCCTACCATCACTTTGTAAATCTTCATTCCTTGGCCTAACTTCATTCTAGCTTGGCTGCCCATAATATCCCCAATGCTCAATTTACAGTCATGCAGGAGAGCTGTTCCTAACAACCAAAGAGAAAGAAGAAATTTTTTGTTTTGCTTGGAGAATCTTAGCAGACTTTCTGCCTGAGTTGTCACTAGCCATCGCTAGACCACATGCCCATACCCTCCCTACCTTTGCTGCCTTCACAATAAGAATAAGTGTTTTCCAAAATGACAAAAAAATGGAGCAATAAATATTATCCTGTCCATATCCTCTTCCCTCACTGTCAACTGACTTCTGATTGCAACTCTGCACCCTGTGTGAGTTGTTCCATTCTGGTATTCTTCCAAAAACACACAGATAAACCTGTCATTGAACCCATATCACATTAATGTAAATATTCATAGTTAACCGACTTTTCTCATAAGCCAACAATTATATGTGAAAGGGGACCCTGTGCATTAAATAATGAATATGTTCGGAACCTTGAAAAATAGGGATGGACAGTTTAACAATGTACTTTAATATCAAAAGAGGAATTAGAGATAAGTCAAATTTTTATAGTGGTTAAAACACAGTACAATGGGTAGGAGACGCTACATAGTTCCTGAAGAGCTTAGCCATCTGCTTCACTTCTCAGTGAGGCAGATTAGAAAAAGCATGTGAATTTTGGCACCTCCTGGGAGACTGAATAAAGATCACATAGGATTTAGTGAATAGAGCTTGCAAAGAAACACTAATAATTTAGGTTTTCTTTTATATTTTCAAAGAAGACATATCACAATTTTATCCATCCTTCACACTGTATAGAAAATAACTCTGCCTATTTGTTTCACTGACTGGGCTTTTGAGAAAGTGCTATTAGAAAGCAAATTCAGTGTTTTTGCTGGCATATCAGGGGACACAGAACTGCAAAGCACTAATTCAGTAGTAAGAACTGGAGTCAATCATCTTGAAGTGGTGGCTCTATTTCAATGAATTCCTATATTCTGTGCCTCATAACTCAAAAGACTTCAGGAATATTCCTGGTGTGTGTTTGTGTGTGTGGCGAGGGTGTGTGTGTGCATGCGTGTGTGTGCATGTGTGCAAGGATGTATGTGCATGTGTGTGTGTGTGTGTAATTTTTTTAAGTTCAGAAGAAGTCACTGATTTTCTGTTTTGGAAATCATAACAAACAAACAAATCAAAGAAAAAAAGAAAGGCATCATCTTTTAAATGGTCAAAAATTTTCTAACTTTTTGTTTGTAAAATAACATGTGAAATAAGAATGTTTATAGAGTAATTTCCTCATGCTCATGAAGATAGGCAGGACGTAGGAGCACGGCCTCTTCTTCCTAGGAATAATGAAGTTCCTTAACATTCAGCTTCATTTTGGTTATATGTATGATGTCTGCATGAGAACAAATGAATTGCCATCTGCTTCTCCAAAATCACTTGGTGCTCAGTAAGGAACAAAATACTTGAGAAACTTGTAATAACAATTGGAAGTTCAAAGACACAGGACTTATTTTTCATAATAGACATTATCAAAATTTTGTATTTCCTCATCTACAAAACTAAAAAAGGTCCATGTACACATCACAAATACAAAAGTGCACACACACACATGTCCATACACTTACACACATATATGCACACGCAAATATACACATGTACATATGTATAAAACCTATGCACACACACAAATACACACACATACACACACCCTTCCTCAACTCCTGGAGATGGTGGTTATTTGTATATTCTAATGGTTTTCATTCAGTTCTGTAATATCCTTCCCATAGTCCTGTGTCAATGTATTTTAACTGACATTTGACATTAAAGAGAAGAAAGGGAATTGATTTTACTGTTTAGACAAGAAAAAGTGACTAAGTAGAAAATAGCTCTAAATTCGTACTAAAATAGCTACCAATTTGCTTGTTTTCTGCTATCTTGCTAAGAGTTACTTTTTCTGTGTCTTGAAATGCCATGGGCCTGGGGCTTGTTTGGTTGTTGCTTCGCAGTAAATTAGCACAAACTTGGTGTCTTAGTGCCACATTGTTTTATAGTTCCAGTGGTCTGAAGTCTAAACGACGTCCCAAAACTGAGGTAACTGTCTTCTTTGCTTTTTCCGGCTTGTAGAATCCTCCAGCAATTTTGTTGCCTACTTTCTCAGATTTCAACTATGAGCTGTCATTAAGGCTCTTCTTTGTATTCTAATCTGCTGCAATATACTTCATGATTATGTGTCATCTTCCTCAATATCTAGACAAAACTTCCTACCTTAAGAGCTTTCTTTTAAATGTGCTTGTTACATTCTTTTGCTATGTGAAGTGGTGGGTTTGTATGTATATGCACTGAGATGTGAATT
The DNA here is from genome assembly GCA_004026605.1 of Ondatra zibethicus. Taxonomy (NCBI): domain Eukaryota; kingdom Metazoa; phylum Chordata; class Mammalia; order Rodentia; family Cricetidae; genus Ondatra; species Ondatra zibethicus. The sequence continues at coordinate 89,788 of PVIU01005121.1, forward strand.
CCTCTACAGTGCTATTAGTAATCAGCCGACCATTGGGGGTCATATGGAATTTCATTTCTTAAATGACTTGTCTCTATTTCTTTTAGCCTCAAGGATGGGTCAGATCAGGCATAGTCATAAGCCAGTTTTGAAATTTAGGAACATTTGTACATATTTTGTGTTGGCTCATGCACATATGTCAGCCAGGTAGTTATGCTCCTCGATAATCACAGGCTTTCCAAATGACAAGGAGAATTGAGATTTCCAGCTCTTGTCTCATATCCTGCTACTGAAACAGAGAGTCTTCAATATTCAGAATTCTCCCAATTCTCACCTAGGTAAAGATTGCAGGGTGGATTAAACAAAGACAGATGATAGCCTGCCTTCTAACCTCATGCTGTTGAAGACTGACCTTTCATTTTCATTGACTATTCATTTTCCTTCGTGAAACAAACCACAGACCATTTTTAATGTATCTCCTTCATCTACATCCTTCAAAATGTATGTATCAAAATCAGCTTAAAATGGTGAATTACATTTTATCTCAATTCACTGTTTCAATATTCTTAAAAGGATACTTCAAAAAACAACAAACAGAGCCCTCCAAGCAGTCTTTAACATAGTCCTCTAAATTGCTATTGTTCGCTAGTTATAAGAGAACACCAAGTACCTTACAGATTTTTTTTTAGCTTTCATGGATGCTTTAATTTTATAGAGTATAATGTGCACTACTTAGGGTATTTTATTATGACCTTGGGAGAACTTAGTTTTATTTTAGCGATTAAATAAATGCATCCATCATTCCAAATGTAAAATTCAGCACTGATCCATTTCGGCTTTTGGTTTTTCCTTCTCTGTCCATATTATACTATAAAATATTTAAAATGTTGATATTTTATGTTAAAGTCTTTTTCTAAAATTTAAATATCACGTAATTATAACTATAGAATGTGATGCGACTTTTTGAATCATACACACACACATACAGAGTTTTGAAAGTATGGCATTATTATATCTATCTCCACAAGGTTTCAACATTTCTTCATATGGACATCATTTTAGATCCTCTCCTGCATGAATGCAATACATTGTTATTACCTATATTCACCCTACAAAGAACAAAATATCAGAACTTATTTCTTCCATCCAACTATAACATTGTACTTGTTGGTGAACCCTCCTCCGTTTTCCCATTTTGTACCTTCTGGTAACTATTATTTTATCTTTAATTTTTATGGGACAGCTTCTTGAGATTTTACACAAAAAATATGAATATTATGTGTTTTGACAGTGTCTGTCTTATTTCACTTAGCAAAATGTTCTCCAGTTTTGCAAACGATGTCTTCCTTGACAAGATTTAGTATTTTTTATGTATTATGCAAGAAAAGCATTCTATTGAATCTGCATGCCATAGTTTCTTGTACTATCGGGTGGATCTTAGCTCGGGTATTGTCAATAGTGCCGAGTGAAACCAAGAGCAGCTGATCCCTTGATATCCTCTTAGAAGTCCCAACACAGAGTCAAGGGCAGCAGTCTGTACAGGAGCTCATTACCCAAGAGTTGCAACCCAGATAACAAGTGAAACTAGAGCTTTGGATGTTTACATTAGAATGTTACATGACTATGTTTTCATTAGAATGTTACATGACTATGTTTTCATTAGAATGTTACATGACTATGTTTACATTAGAATGTTACAATCACTATGGACAGTGGGAACAAAAGTTGTTTCCATAAGAGAAATGTAAAGAGACAGAGATAAGACTGCCACAAGTTTGAACAGATGATATTTCCATCAAGTCCAGGTCAAACATGGCTACACAGTGAGATCCTGTTTTACAAAGATGAAGGAAGTAAAAGGTATTGCTATGTTGGTCCTGGGATCAAACTCAGGGCTTCCAAATTGATAGCACGTTCCTTTACTGGCTCAGCTGCCTTTCTGGTCTTCAAATAATTTTTGAAGGTTTAAACTAACATTAGAGGCCACAAAGCATGCTCACCAGGTAAGCATTGCACATTAGTAAACCACTGTATTTAATATGGGCAAAGACATTCCTTATAAGGAAAACCATCTTGGTTGCATAGTGACTTTGAAGCCAACATGAGGGCTATTTGAGACTATGTCTCAAAAAACACCACTGCCAACTCACTACTGAGTGGAGAGACGATAGGAGAATAAACTATTAAGAAAGAAGCTCCAAGGGACTGTAGATATAGCTCTCAGGAGCACCTTCAGAGGACCCACCCAGGTTCAGTTACCATCACAAACATGGCCATCCATGACTGCCCATAGACATAGTTCCAGAGGTTTCCAGTGTCCTCCTCTGACCTCCATGGCTCCTTAGTGCATGTGGTACACATATGTTGGTGCAAGAAAACATAAAAATAACTTAGAAATACAATTGAGAAATAAAGCAGAAAGAAGCCTGCTAAGCATATTTTTTGGAAGAATTAAAATGTTCTTCTGGAAAATTTGTTCTTCATCCTTAAGTGTACATATTACTGTTATAAGATAAGAATAGGTATTTAGATCCTTCTGAAAACTCAAAAACTAAAATTGTCCCTTTACCTTTACATAAGCATCCTCAAAATCTCAGGATGAACTAGTATATGCTTAAGTCTTTCTATAAGTTCTTTTCTGATAATTGGTCAGTAACAAGACACAAAGGCCATTAAGACACATTTCATTTTAGAAATGATCAATGTGGTGTTTTCATATGAGTGGTGTTAACCATCCTCTGTTTAAGCTATCAGTGAGATGTAAAAAGAATTAGCAGATTTTAACTAAATCCTGAAAAGCCATAACACCTGTCTGATACTGTGTTATCCAAAGGTTGTTTCTGTTCTTTAATATAGTTAACCCCTTTAAGCATACTTTTCTGTGTACCTGGATCATTAGCTGTTGAATACATATGGATACCCTCTTTACAATTTAGATTTTAAAATTTACTATCATAGTTAGCAACTCACATTGGCTCTAAATTTCTCTATAATACCTTGCTAACATTAATTGTAAGGGCAATTACATGAGATTATTGCAGATTGATATGGCGATTTAGTCAAGGATGTAGGATACTCAAAAATCTGCATTGAATTGATAGATAATAATATTTTTGTTTGAGGTGAGAGTCCCATTTTAAAAAAATCTGATAATAAAATAGAAATTAACTACTCTTATGGCAATTAACTTATAATATATCTCTGCATTTACTAAAGATTTTTTTAAAGAAAACAAATTAAAATAAAATTTAAAAATGCACGTTTTCATATAAGCACAAGCATTATGACATCAAGCTCTCACTAAGAACACAATGAATCCATGTTCTGTGTAGACCAGCCTTCCTTGTAATTCCACATTTTAATGCAGACCTCTTTTGAGGGATGCACATATGCTGGCTGCTGGTTTTTCCCTGAGGAATGTAAGTGAGCAGCCCTCGTATCCACATAAGCCTCTTGTTTTTAATTACAATGAAAGACATTGTGTTTTCTACAATAGAGAGGATATTTTACAAAGATCTGTCTGACTGTCTCGCAAGTGTGGGTTGAGGCATTAAATGGGATGAGCGGAAAGCTCACATCCATATGGTATGATCTGCTTCTGATTAAAAGAACTGAAATAAGAAGATGTATTTTGAAAGCTTGCTTCAAAATATTGAAAAATATCTTAAGGTTATGTGCAGTGTTTGTACAACTGAACTTGAATTATGTGATTAAAAATAAACAGATGGGTTATAGTAAACTTTTGAATGTCACTTTCTAAGGATATAAAACTGTCCATCAAACTGCACCAAAATAAAGGCATTGTCTTACATTACATCAATTGTGCGTATAAGTGTGTATGTTCCATGTACATGCATGTGTACACATCCACGCTGTAGTGCACTTGTGGAGGTCACAGGAGGCTTTTATGCCTCAGTACTTGACCTCTTCTCGAATCTCAGCTACTTTGATAGAAAATCTAGTGCTCCTAGTCACTCTCACGTCCCTCCTCCCTTCATCTTCACACACATTGCCCCCCGTAGCCACATCTTCCCGCAGTTCCAGCTTGTTTGGTTTCAAGTTTTGATCATTCCTCTGAAATTCGGACTTAAATATTTTGCCGTTCGTGTACATTCCTTCTTGGATGTCTCCCAAGTATACCAGGGTATGGATATATTATCACATTTTTGACTCATAATTTCAATCAAGTTTCTGGAATTTAATGAGACAGTGGATATGGTATTTTATTTCAGTTCTTAATAAACTATAGTGTTTAAATGCTGTTTTCCGCCGTGTCTGTATCCATCCAGCCACCTCCCAGATCTTCCCATGTCTCCTCTCACTTTGCAGAGTTCACTCGCATGCCAGCATCCAGAGAGTCCTTAGAAAATCCCGGTCAAATCCCACCGTTCTGTTCTGACCTCTCCACTAGTCTCACATAGTGTCTGTTTTTGTTTTAGGTAAAATGCACAACTTTCATTTGTTGCCACCACTATCCTTTACCATTTCATTTTGTTTCTTTTTACTTTATATTTTTCTTCACCACCACGACCTCATTGTTTCTTCAATTTATTCACTCCTTTTTCCTTAGACTATCATCTTTAACACATTGCCTTTTATTTAAGAGTATGCCAAGGTCAACCTTGAAGAGCTCTGGTCTTATCTGGTCATACTTTCTGAAACATCACCTCAGCATCATCCTTAGAACTATTCTTCACTCCTCCCACTTCTCGATTCTTTCTGTTTTCCAAAGAACTTACATCTTGTAAACATAGTCAACTCTTTTCCTTGTTTTGTTCCATTCTCATAAAAATAAAAAATAAAAAAAACCACAATTGAACCTGCACGATGTCTGGTAAACCAAAGTTTTAGTTGTTTGTAATTTTGTTTTTATGTTCCCCTAATACCTAGACAAAATTAAGATACTATGACTATCATAGTTAACTTAGTCAGCTTGACATGAAGTCATGTGGGAAGAGAACCCCTCGACTGAAGAATTGTTTCCATCAGACTGACCTGTGAGCATGTCTTTAGAGGTATTTTCTTGATTGCTACTTGATGCAATAGGATGCAGCATACTGTGGTCAGAACCATCTTTAAGCGGTTGGGCCAGACATTTTAAATAGATGAATGTGAGCCTGGTTGCCAACTTGTAAACAGTAGTCCTCAATGAATTCTGCTTCAGTTCTTCAAAGTTTTCCATATCCCAATATTGGGTTTCCCCGATGATGTAGTAAGTCAAGTCAGGCTAAATTTAAAGTCCAGGTTTAACAAGCAAAGCACCCCCGGGTGATTCTCAGGGGAAGAAAGCAGGAGAGACCATGCTGTGGGTCTCTAGGGGTTGGCTCTTAAACACCCTGTAGGCATGGTCTTGAACAGCCACAGGGGAGGAGCCACCACTGGATAGATTTTCTGAGGGTGGGGTTTGGAATAGGTCCTGAGCTGGAGATTGCCAACAATTCTTGTCTTCATGACTTTAGTTTCTTCCACAGCTTCCCTCAATAATGTACTGCAAACTATAAGCCAAATAAACCCTTTCCTTCCCAAGTTGGTTTTAGTCAGTGTTTTGTTACAACAACAAAAAAACTAGGACAGAGATAGAAATGCTTTAGAAGTATATGTTTGCATTATTTATTTACTGTCTATGTAAGGCAGGCTTCTGTGAGTCTAGGCACTTTTTATTTTTCTAACTTTATGACTTGCCTTGATTTTTAAGACACCATCCCTCTATCCAGGCCTGGAGGCACATGCCTCTAATCGTATTGGGAAGTGAGGAATACAGACCTCTGAGTTCAAGAATAGTTTTGTGTACAGAGTGAGATTCAGAACAGACAAAGCTATATAGAAAATCACTGTATTGATAAACAAACAAAAAGAAAGAAAGAAGAGAGAGAAAACAAAATAATAACAAAAAGGCTTGATCCAGACATCAGTTTCCAAGTTTATATACATGAAATTCTATAAAGCATTTGCAATAGTCATAAATCCTTAAATCTTAAACATATGATTTCCAGAAGAATAATTGTGTAAGTACCCACTATATTTTGTTCCATCATCATGGCCACTTCTTTAGACAACTATACGTCTCTGAACAGAAAAATATAAGTCATGTGTATGATTAATCTTTGTTGGATGCTTCCTGTGGTTCTAATATCCCCTTCACAATAGCCAGCTTGACCCAGCTGCTCCACTGACCAATGCTTCTTAGATGCTCTGCTCCAATTCTCCAAGCAGCTGTTCATGCACCTCCATACTTCTTTATGCTTACAATACAAGTGACTAATGTGGATTTAGTCATAGGCTGCACAAATAGATAAAGCCTTTCAGTAGGTACTGTGCTCTTATCCTCCTTATGACAATTGTTTGCAGTTTGACCTCTCAAACTAAAGGAGAATATCTGTCACCTTAAAGTAACAGAGTAGGGACAGGAGCTCAAACTATCTGTTATGGATTTTATGGAATAAACAAGGTTAACAACATACGACCCACTGTAATATTTTGAGCATTTCTTAAAAAGTTGTATTCTTATTCACAACTATTTAAATTATTTTATCCTAAATCTGATTTATATATAAGCATATTATTTTGAAATTCATCCCATATTTTTCCTAAATGAACTCCAAATATTACATGACTACCTGATACCAAATCTAAGTCTTACATTGAAACATGTGAGCAAATTTATAAATACCATAAACTATTATTGAGTGAAAAAATGCAAGTATAATTTGAATACAACTTAATCTGTATTCACTTCCCCTCTATTAGAATACTCTACTGGCCATTTACCCAGTGCTTGCCCTCCTATAAAGAAATGCTTAAATTTTATCTTTCAATCTGTGTGCATGTGTTTCTGTTGGAACAATCTGTCTTTCTGCCTGTCTGTCTGCCTTCCTGCCTGTGTGTGTGTGTGTGTGTGTGTGTGTGTGTGTGTGTGTGTGTGTGTGTGTAGTATGATGCTGGGGAACAAACACATGGCCTTGGAGACATTAGGTTCCTGTTCTGGCTGGTTTTATGTCAACCTGATACAAGCTACAGTCATCTGAGAGAAGGGAATCTCAACTGAAAAAAAAATTCTCCATAAGATTGGGTTATATGCAAACATGTAAGGCATCTTCTTAATTATTGATTGATCAGGGAAGGACCAGCCCATTGTGGGTAGGTTCATCTATGGGCTGGTGGTCCTGGGTTCTATAAGAAAGCTGACTGAGCAAGCCCTGAGGAATAAGCCAGTAAGCAGCATTCCTGTTTCAGCTCCTCCCCCCAGGTTCCTTCTCTGTTTGACTTCTTCTCCTGGCTTCCTTCAATGAGAGACTACTATGTGGAAGTTAAACCAAATAAACCTTTTCCTTCCCAAGTGGCTTTTTGGTCATGGTGTTTCATTGCAGCAACAGAAACCCTAAGCCAGTTCTTCTTCTACCCCTAAACTGTATGCTGTTAACGCCCAAATACCTTGGTACATTTTTTTCTTTTGTAGTATTGTCATTTATTAAGTCTAAAAATTCTGAGTAGACACATATGTTATCAGATCTTTTCAGGAAAAAAATGGATTTTACATCTTTGAATCGGTAGCATAAAGCCTCTGGCCAAATAATAATGTATCCAAGTAAATCAATGCCAAGTCATGTGAATATGGTGATGTAGGTTCTGTTGATGAATTGGGTAAGCATGGCAGGGTATTGTGTTACTTCTCAGACACCATCTAATGTATGAGAAAGTGCTGCGGGAGCTCCTTCCGCTCCTTCCGCCAATAGCCTTTAAGATACCAGCCCACTGGGGCGTGGTCTATTTGTACATTAAGGATGTGTGCTTATATCTGTTAGTAATAAATTTACTGATAGTTATACTTGGAGAAAGAAGGAAATGAAATGTGAGAAAAGGAAAGACCCAGGATCTAAGATAACACTGGGTGCAAGACGCGTCAGTGTTTTTTATAGTGCTAAGGGAAAAAAGTACAAATGAGAATGACATAGAACGGCTATTGTTTTAACTGCAGTCACTAGCCATCAACTCTCATAAACATTCCTAATTCATCATATTAAATTTTTTTCAGGTAGAACCATAAATTAGGAGTAAATATAGCAAGAAAAATCAATATCCATTGAATTTATTAGCACTTTAGGATAGATTGGCAAACCCAATATTAAAAATATTAAAAGCAAAATAGCAAATTTTGTAAGAATAAACAGCTCCAGAACCCATGTCAAAAGAAGCATGAAGGAAGCTTTACTATTCAGAAGCAGAAGCAGTCCTGTTGTCTGTCAGGTTTCAAAGCAGAGTATCAGTTCTACAATACACATATCTCATTCATAAAGACGTGGGGCATCATATTAGGATAGATAGTTAAGAAGAATGACATTTAATTTCATTATTAAATAACAATCAAGTTTTTTCCCTGTTCAGAGTGGTGATGAAGTTGAAATTCTAGTCATTAGCTATTCTAGTCATTAGCATGGCCTACCAAGCTCACGGGCTGTAACATTTGCACACCATATTTGATGTGATAAAGCCCGCAGTCATAAACACAAACAGAATTCTTAACTCTTTTCAGAACAGACTGTGTGCACCTACAGTGGAGTCAAGCCTGCCAAAGCAATGTGCTCGAGCTGAACAACTAAAGCTGGAGGAAATGTTTGCTGGAGGTTTACTCCTGAGCAGCGTGGCACATGGTGCTGATGCTAAGGCAGTATACTCCGTAAGCTCTTCGGTTCATGCTCTGAACATTCATTCTTGATTTCAAAACATTTCCCTTTTCAGATCAGCAGTCGTGTGATCCTGGTGAATTTCTCTGCCATGACCACGTGACTTGTGTCTCTCAGAGCTGGCTGTGCGACGGGGACCCTGACTGCCCTGACGAATCTGATGAGTCTTTAGCCACCTGTGAGTAGAAAGGCTCTTTGCTTTTGGATTTTCTTCCATGTGAAACCAAATGTCAGTTGCTTCCACAGATCACTGCTGTTCTAGCTGGTTCTATTTTTATTTCCTTTAAAGCATAACCTGACAAATCTGAAATCTTTTGTTTCTATTTACTTTGAAATGAGAGTGTGAATGGGAGATGAAGCCCAGTTGTAGAGTTTGAAGTAACTTACTGTAACTGTGCTGATACTGGGAAACTTGCTTAGCAACATAGGAGCCTTCCTCCTGTTTGTCACATGTACGTTGAGATGGAGTAAAGTATAGAAGAAGAACCATTAAGGAAATCCACATCACCTACATTTCAAATTGTTATAACTCTGAAGATTACTGAACATAATTTATTTAGAACCTAGAAGATGAAACTCTTATAAATGAGGGTCTTAACCTTTATAAAATGAGACTGGGATGCCGTTGGTGTCTGGGGGTTCTGATCCCAGTTGAAACATTGTTACATAAAATCATCTGAGGATTTTACCACACTGGACATGTCAGTATACCAAAACTGTGACTAATGATATGATCACTGCTGAATGACACATAGTTTTATGAGTGGGAACCAGACACTAATTTTGATATCAATATTTTTAGAACTCATACTCTTAGTATGTGGTCCTCATGTGTCCAGATCTGCCGGTATATCAATATTATCCCCATGACAATCACACAGTTCTGTAAAGGCATAGTGAAGAAAAAAGATACATTACCGCTGTTGTTTGATAATGTGGTGATAAAACCATAAAAGGGAAACCAATGGTTTTAACTATGCACTTACTCATGTTGCAAATAGAAATAATGCATTAGTTAGTAAAGCCTTGCCAGTAAAAATGAAATCAGTGTTCTTTAATTGTTGTGTTTGCAAGCCCTATTAAAGATTTCAGCATGGATGAAAGAGATTGTGTATATGTGAGTTCCTCGTCTTTACTTTAAACCACCTTCACAAGGACAGATTGTAGGTATTTAAAAAGTTTCTCATTTTTACCAATTTTACATATAATTATAACATTTTCATTGGGGTCCTTGTAGAACATAGACCAGATTCTGGGTGTGATAAATTTAAGATAAGAAAATAAGAATGTTATAATGAATTAAAAGTTCTGCTAATCCCTACAAATGTATTATTTGTGAGTAGAAATGAATAAACTGCTCGCCTACCATACAACACAGATGAACCTTAAAATATTACATAAATGGGAAGACACTAGCCATAATGGAACGTTCATTTTATAACACCATTCACTGAAGGACCCCATATAGACATTTCCAATTTGAATTTCTTAATCTAGACTTTTATAGTTAACACAGTGCTTCCCAATGTGTTTTGTGAAGTTGCTATGAATTATCCCTAATCTCCATAACATAATATTACAATACTATAACTCCATGAATGTCAGCATTCAGTGTGAAAGATCAACACACTCAAGATGTAAAGCTATGAAGACTGATTCCTTATTCATACAGAGACATGTTATTGTCTGTGATTAGATAATAAAGCACATTGTTTCCTAAAATTTAAATGAAACTATATGATGCAATGTGTTTTTCCCTAAATCTACTTACTTAGCCTTTACAAGGAGAAAAATGAGTGAGAATTTATGGTAAAATATGAAATCTCTGAAGTGAAAAATTCCAACAGGAATCAGACATTGCTGAATAAAAGTAAGATATTAGCCTGATAACTGAAATGCTTTAAAAACAAATGCACAGAGGACAAAAAAGAAGTTAAAGGAAATCAAGATATAAAGGGAGTTTAAATGAACCCATGATTTGATTTAATCCTCTCTTTGGTTTCTTTGGGAATATTTTCTCATATCCATTTGGATGGCGTTAAATATCACTACCAGCTACTAACTTAAAAAGCTTGCCTGAGTTCAATTTGCCACTTGGTGGTCTTTATTTTGGGAAGACTTGACTAATATTTGGGAATTTTAAATATTTTTAACATTTTTGTCAGATACGAGAACAAATTCTTCACCATGGAGATGAAATTCTTCCTGTGTGTAATTTGAAATGTGTCTTCAAGTACCTACACAATGATTAGAACCAACTTTAATTCCTATGAGGTGAGGAGAATGGGAAATCAGGAGACTCTCCAGCTTTGTATTCATGGCTTTCAACTCACTGTTGTCAACTGTAGCATGAAGCTAGAATGAACGTAAACATGGGAAAGGTTTCCTTGTGAAATGCAAGCCTGGCACCATCTGTGGCCAGGAAGTCGTCCTGAAAGGCACATTCTTCAGAGATATTCAAATCTTAATTTCTTCCCAGAATTATTCTGTTCGATGCTTAATGATTCTCCCTTTCCAACAATCAACTCCAGCTGGTGTGTGATACTTTCCGGGGAGCTGAAGTTATCATAAATAACCTCATTTCTTTTTTCAGCCAGGAAAGTATTAACTCTGCTACTTGTCCTTCATTCCTACTGCTTTATTAACATTTCGAAAATCCCTTAAAGTGTTCTTTGACTACAGACCATAGTTTGTTTATATTGCCATTTTAGTAAGCAAAGTAGCAAAGTACAAAAATGGCCTTCGTGAATGTAGATTTAGCAACCTGGATAGCTGTGACAATTTGTCCATTGACTTTGCTTTGTTCTTGTGTAGGGTAAGTAAGGCTTTTATGTAAAGGATTCCAATAGTCAGTGCTTACATTTTAGAGGCTTTCTGGGTCTCCACCGTGTATTATCCTTTCTAACGTTTGTTTGTTTGTTAACTATCTGCCAGCTTTCCCTGTGGAAAAAAAATACAGTTAAAAAATAATCAAAAAGAAAGATAAAGCGGGCCAATGATCAGATTTTGTTAGCAAGTTAAGTTGTGCCCTATAAATGCCAAACTATAATTTCTGAAACATGCCAGATCTACAGTTGTGCTTGCAGGGCTGTGTATGTTTAGGTACTGTGGTGATGTGAGGATGGCTCACACACGCAAAGCAAGTAAATATTGCATAGAATTGTGTGTGAACTATTGGATCCAGACTGAAGCAACATAGAACGGTCTGCAAATTCTGCATTCCTTCATGCAAAGCTGTTGCAAGGGCTGAATCTGAGCTCATGCTATAAAATTGGTGGTTTACCTAGCAGCTTACTTTTCACAAGTAAAATATATATGGACAAATGGGGCAACGTGAAATTAATCTGATCGTTCCAGTGTGGACTGGATTTCTTGATTTTGTGTTCTGCCATGCTTGGCTTGCGGTTGTCAGTCTTACCTTCACGGGCTGGCTGCTCCATCTTCTCTAACTGACAGCTGCATTCCAGACACAAAGAAGAGAAAAAGGAAAGAGAACAGGCAAATGCCTGTTCACTCACTCTGTCGGAAGAAGAGCTTCTATTGGAATTAAACGCAATAGGTTTCTGCTTAGAACTTCTGTGCTTGAACTGATCATATGGGTCATGGGGCAACAAATATTCTCAGCAGAGGCTGTTTTCTGGGTGAGATGTGATGTAGAGGTAATTGTCTCAGTTCCTTGTTCACTTGATTTCATAAAATACCTACACAAAAGCCATTTCCTTTCTCCCATCTATGTAGTTGAGGATATCAGTCAGGGACTGGTTTCAACTGCTCTTTGTAGATCTTCCCTTCTCAATAACCATAATCAAGAAAATCCCCCACAGACTTTATCTTGTTTAGTTAAAGCACTTGGTACTCTTGAAAAAGGCACAGGTTCAATTCTCAGCACTACATAGAAACTCACAATCATCATAGCTTTAACTGCAGCTCCAGAGCATCTGACACCCTCCTCTGGTCTCTGTGACCACTGCACATTGCACACATGGCCCACTAGCATACATCAAGCCAATGCTCATATATATGGTCATATCCACCATTGTGTTCAGAGGCCCATCTTCCCGCTGATTCTCAATTCTGTCAAGTTATGACTCTAAATACTACAGTAGTAGTAAAGGTAAAAGGAAAGATGTCGAGTGGCAAAGCCTGCTGGTCGCATGTCCCACAGTATGCTTCGCTGTCCCTCTGCCCACCTTCTGCCTATGAGATGATATTACTCTATTTTGATAGCAGTGGCAGGCCCAGCTCAAAATCCCAGTTATTTGTAAATGCCTTTGCTATTCTGCATCTAACATATTTAACTTCCTAGAAATGAGAATAACTGCCTCAAATTCAAGTGCTGCATATTAACTTTCAAGGTCTCTTCTCCACCTTGCACCCCACCTGTTTTTCTGGTTCCAAGAACACTGTGGGTCACTTTTCCTTGAAAGCCTTTGAAAGGACATTACTTCCCCATCTGGCACACTCTTTTCGTGTCTACTTCAAACCTAATTGAAAAAAATAAGCTTTATAGTTAGGGATATGTCTGGGAAGAGGCATAACCTATTACATAAAGTCATCTGAGTTGAGTTTGGAACAATTTTTGTAACTAGATTTATGACACTCATAGATTAGGAAAACTTTGATGTAGAAATTTTCCTGGAATAGGTAACTTTCTTAGCTATTGCTCAACAAAACACTATGCAGACTATTTATTCAGAGTTAAATATAATGTTATAAGTATATTGGTGTAAAGCATCAGTAATTGATGCTAAAGTCATGCAGTGCCTATCTTGTTATCTGGTTTTATGAAAGTCAGGACACTGAATTTTTGGTCTTTCTTGTAGCCATCCACATAGGCTGAGTAGTAAAGGCACAGCTTGTGTTTCTTTGAAAATGTCCCTTTTCCCCAAAAAATACTGAGGTGAAGAAAGAATCAGTTCCTAAGAAGACCCCTCAAGCAACCTAGTTGTAAAGTGAAACATCATTAGAGGATCATGGAATGTCATCTCAGTAAAACTGTTTCATGTAGCTTTGGGAGTGATCTTATCTAATTGAACAATGTAGTAAAAATAACAAGTCTCCCAGGTCCTAGCAACAGAAGCACTTCTAAAAGATGGAAATGTCTGTTAGTCATCAAGTTAGATGTGACTCTGCATGAAATGACCATCATTTTTATTTATTTCTGTTGTTGTGGGATTTTAACTTTCTTTAGATAGTGAGATGCTAATCAAATTCTTATATTCATAAATGGACGTTCCCCTGTGATATAACGTAGAAATCCTTTTGATAATTCCCTTCCAACATCCTCTGATGTAGGTCAGAGGAAAAAATGATGGGATTCATGTGGGAAGCTATTAACAAACAGATACTGCACTTTAAAATGTATGGTGGAAGGCGGCACTGAAAATAGGCTACAAGAACACTAATATGGATGAAAGTGTGGTCCGTGTTCCTAAGTAATCGTGATTTAGAGGTCACTTTGCCATGAGCTCATCTATGGGAGGCTCAGAGCTAAGCTTTTTGTTAGGTAGAGAAGCAGAAATGATCTTACAGATTAAAGAGAAAGCAGATGAGACCCAAGAGGACAGTTTATGTCTCTTTCAATTCTTTCTGTTTTGTTCATTTTATTCTGAAGCTCCTCTGCTTAGCAGTAGAAAGGCCAAAAGCATTGACCCCTCTTTAATAATAAAAAACACCCACTAAAGAGTTTGATATGAAGGGGTGATGGGAAGGTGAGAAAGTACTGTGAATTAAAGGGGTCTGTCTAATGTCAGTTCATTTCCCTAGCACAGTGGGCACCAGGGTGAGATTTCTCCTCTGTATCACTGTGAGATAACATTGTCTATGAACGTGTCTTTGCAACTCTAAGAAAGGTCGATTGGAGGCAGAGGTGACAGTACTGAGTGTCCTACAGCTCACAAGGCAGATTCAGTTCCAGAATGTCCCAAAAGCTCACTGTTTGGGTCCTCTGATCCAAGATTGCTGATCCCAGAACCGAAAGGTTAGCTGTCCTTAGCCAGAACCAAAACTGCAAGAATGAAACTCTGCTGTGTGAAAAGAAAATGGTAGAATAAAGCACATGCTTTCTAGAGACTCTGTTTTGCAAATCTTCTTGGCTTAAGGGATGATGTACTGTAAACACAAGCCTTGGCAGGCTCTGCAGGAAATCTGAGGCTGAGCTAGGAGACTTCCTGGAAACGCGTGAATCCATCACTTACCCCCAACTATTCCTGCATTGTGAGTTGGGGAAGAAGGGTTCTTACTTTTTGTGGATGAGTACATTTAATCCTTAAAGATCTTCTACTATTTATAGTCAGAGCAAAAAAATAATTCATTGACTTTCACTCAAAAGTACTTCTAAAACGACACGTTTCTAAATGTGCCACTATAGGATGCTGTGTGCTAAGAGCATATTGCTAATGATGAGCCATTCTCATTTCCCACTGACTACTTCTTCCACCCCCAAACTTAATAATAAGATACAAACTCGGTGACTAGTCATTAGGGTAAGGAGTATCACCAGCCTGCTAATTGATATATTGGCTCCTTTCAGATCTATACAATGAAACTGACTTTTAATTGAATATTTTTCTTAAAAACTTTCTAACATAAGCTTTCCTAATTGGGAGATGGCAGAATTTATTCACAAAAGAAGAAAAATGCCATGCCATACAAAAATGAGTTTGCTCTGGGAGGTCAAGAATCAATGAATGCAGGTTATGGCATTTCTTCCTGGTCATAGTTCACAATTTTTCTCCTTTACCCAGGAAACTGTTCTGTGATCAGGTTCCCACTAGTCATTGTTTAACCTAACGGGATCAGATATAAATGGGACGACTCCTTCACTTGATCCAAATCTTCTATTCACTGTTCAACCTAAGGGGATCAGATAGACATGGCATGACTCCTTCACTTGACCCAAATCTTCCTGGGTTCTTAAGAACAAAGATGAAAAGAAACAAAATTCCCCAACAATTCTGATCGAATAGCCAATAGAAAAGTCATGACTAATATAAAGTATTTCTTATATAATTTTGGTTACAGCCAGAGTCTAAAAACATGAATCTATCATAAATAGGAATCAGAGTAATTCCTTTGAAACTTTGATACTCTTGGAAGAATTTTTGACAATAGCAGTATTAAATTCAGAGGCTATTGTAGCTTCCTTATGAGAAAGGTAATGTTGTTAGAGTATCAAGAGAAAAAAAACCAGAAGGGTACACAAACATATTGGCATTTAAGAGTCCCACTACCTCTGGCATGAGGCTAAAATAAGAGTCCAGACTTTGTCTCTTGGCTTCAAACAGTTACACACTGTGGGTTGTAGCAGGTCTTCTTTGTATCACTTGCTCCCTAATAATGAATGGAGAATTCTTATTAATTATGAAAGCTTGACTTTAGCTTCTGCTTGTTCCAAACTAGCTTTTATAATTTAAATACGAATTTATAATCTTGAAAAGAGAAAGTTTGTTCCCAGAGGATTCTGGGAAAAATTTCTGCCTCCTATAGCTATCCCAAACATCTACCACACACAATAGGTAGCATAGATTGATTTTTACATGAAAAAAAAGATGCTTGTGATAAAGATGATGATGAAAACAGAATCTTTTTATCTAGGCATCCAGCTGAGCGTAGTATCAGGTATAGATGTTCTGGTAAGGAATATGGCATCAATTTATTGCATACAGCCTGCTTTTGCATCTGTTCCCACAACCATTTTGAACACAAGTTCTTTTTCTAATTTGTATGAAGGTGTGATAGGATCTACCATGACCTTATAAGTGACACTAGTCATCATCCTCCTTCATGGAAGATAAAGAAAAATGGTAGAGAAATCAGTCTCTGGAGATGTTGAATGAACTGGTTGAACACTTTGCTAAGGAACTGAGTGTTCCACATGAGGCAACGAAAGCCAAGGGCTGTTACAGAGAAGTCCAAACTGAAAATCTAGACTCTCAGTGGAGGCCACACCCCTATCCAGACTTGTGTCACATTGAAGTTAACTCTGCAAGCTTTCCACATTCACAAATTTGACGGAATACTGTATACAGTTACGTGTATGTTACTGTTCACTGTTCTCATATAGACAGTAAGTGCAAATGGATGGACTGCTGTTGAAGCAAATCTTGTGCAGATGTAAGACATAATATAGTATGAAGCTTTTAGAAAATTAAGATGAAGGTCATCTAGGAACAGCCAGATGGAGGATCTTAATTACTTTTTTTTTTTAAAAAAAAAAAAAAACAATTACTTTATTTATTTTCACAAACCAACCACAGTTTCCCTTCCCTTTTCTCCTTCACTCATGCCCACTTCCCTTCAACCACCCATCCATCCATTCCTTCTCTGTCTCCATTTGGAAGAGGTAAGGTCTCTCATGGGAGTCATCAAGGCAAGGCATATCAGGTTGAGGCAGAAATCAGCTCCTACCCTTTGCATCAAGGCTGGGCATGGCATCCCACGATATGGAATAGGCTCTAAAAAGTGAGATTATGTGTCAGAGACAGATTCTGGCCCACTGCTCGGGGATCCACAAAGGACCAGGCTATAGAACTGCCACCCAGATGCAGAAGTCCTAGACTGGTCCCATGCTGTCTCCTTAGTGGTCGGTCCAGAGTCTGTGAGCTCCCACTTTTTCTAATCAGAAGATTTGCTTATAATTATGCATATGTGACAGGGATAGCATAGTATGCTATGATACTTAATATTATTGTATGTATGTATAAAAAAATCGATGACTGTGTATTGACAAGGCTGCTAATTGTTTTAAAGAAATTTTCAGTTGAGTTTTATATTGCTATTAAACAAAGCATATGGCCCCTGCTTACAATGACATGTATGTATGTGCCCACAGTTCTGTAGTTCAGAAGTCCAACAGACAAAAGAGTATCTATGTACTATTATACATGACTGATATTGACTGTAAGAATGGGAACTCAGATGGTGGATTCTCGCTGCCTGTCTCTGAAAATATGTATACACGATCATTGTATATGATTCTACCCCACATATGTATGTATGTGTATATATATATATATGTGTGTGTGTGTGTGTGTGTATACATATACACATGTATGTATGTTCATGCATACAGGTATATTGATTTGAGTATGCATCTTTACAGATTTAGAGAACAGTGAAATTATATTCTAACCCAAATGATTAATTTACAGAGATACTTTGTTAACTTTTTTGTTCACCAAAAGAGTAAGAAATATCCCTGAAGCAGGCAGTCTGCCATTTAGAATTGTACCATCCATAGTCTTTTTTACTACTGTCAACAATATAAATATATATTTATATATTCATTTAATCTATTTTTCTGGTTCATCAGTGGAATGATTGAATATATTATTTCAAAGGAAGAGGTCCCCTGAAGGCTATCTGAACATTTAAAACACATAAAATGTCAAGGTTGTCATTATTTAAGGCATCAATCTTTGGTGAGAATGAAAGTCATTAGAATCTGCTTGGAATGTAAGCTTAGTGAACTAGACACAGTCCCATGAAGCTAAATGATTTGATAAGCTTAACAAGTTACTACTGGCCTGGTTTCCTTAGTAATGCATTGGTGTGTGTGTGTGTAGAAAAGTAAGTTGTTTGCTCTGAACATGTGAGGGGTGTTGTTAAAAAGATTCAGTTTGACAAGAAACATAACACTAGCTACTATTCAATTATTCTGTTGATAATTTTAAAGTATCCTTTTACTTGCATTAACATATTTTTTAATTTAGGAAATTTATGCAATTGAAGAATTTTTACTTTGCAAATGAAATGGATTGATAAATGAAGCAGAATAGCACTAAGATCGAGGAATCCAGCAGTTGGATAGGCCATAGGGTACACTCTCAAATGCTCAAGAGTGACCTCTGCTGAAAATCAACCTATGAATAAGTTGGTTCTGTACAATCCATAATCACCCATGCTAATTGAGGACTAGCTTGCAGTTTCTAGAAAGATCTTCTTCCAGAGAGACTACATTTCTTCTGTTTTCTCCTCTTGAATAATGTGTTGATTGACGCCACTCTGGCAATTTCTGTGAACTAAAAGACAGTCAACCTCTAGAATTTGCAGGTGATGGTTAAGTCATAACACATCTGTAAAGTTAAAGTGGCTGCCCTCCGTGTGTGTGTGTGCATACATATGTGAATGTGCGATAAATACTGCCCTATAACTGGACTTAGGTTCTTTTGACCTGTACCCTGCTTTGGTCCTTTCAATTCTAATCCCTTTCATTCTAACACCTCTATACTGATTGCCTTGCACAATTTTTCACAAAAGCCCTCAGAAATTTAAAATTAATGAGAACCACAAAAAATCCAACAGCACTGAATCAGTTGATAAGCACTTCTAGCTTCCATTAAGACCCATATGCATAAACACTACACACAATTTTTTTTGTTGTTTAAACAATGATTTGTTTACTAAATAATGATCTGTTTACTAGGTGGAAATGTGAGGATATTTTCTTCTGCAATTGCATGAAAGGCTTATGAATAGGGAAAAACAACATTAGTATAAATGGCTCTCACCTCACTTATTTTCCTGGAAGATATCCTAATACAAGGAATCAGTATCTATGAAAAAATGGCGTAAGTGCTAAATTCTCCAATACTTTCAGGCTGCTTAAACTCAGACTCAGTCTCCAGAAAGCCTGAGTATCAATTATTTGTTCTTTTCTTTTCTTTTTTTTTTGGGGGGGTAACATAAAAAGTAACTGACTTGTCTTTCGAAAGATCTATAGATACTAATTTACATTAAACCAAGATGTCCTTTTCTGTTTGGGGCCCATAACTAAACAAGGCTACTCTGGTCACCAGTAAAGTTTGTGACAGAAGTATTCTAAAATCTCACAAAGAAAGTTTGCAGAATCTTCTTGAATAGCCCAGTTCCCCACAGGAAAATTTCTTACATGCTGGCAATAGGATGTTTAAAATTCTAAATATTACTTCCTGAGGTCTAATTTATAGACTATTTAATTTTGGTCAAAAGACTTCATTTTGATGGTAGTATGTAATCATGGAAAATACATTATATATGTATTAAAATGTGATTGGATTTGTAGAATTCAACTGTATTTGTTAATATGGGCTATGGGTCGAATCACCACCCCCACACTCCCAGTGAAAGACTTTGGTGGTTAATAAGCCAACTAATCTGCAATTATAAAGAACTGGGTTAAATTTTAGGGAATTCATACATCTGGTCAAATTCACACTCTACCAGGACTTTAGATAGAACTTGGCAAAGATTAGAACTTCCCGATCTGAATAGGTTTCTGTCAGGTCTCATCGCAGAAGACCATCACATTTTGTATTTAATTTGAACTCATGACAGAAGATCTGTCAGAGGAGGTTTACCTACGCTGAAGAAGTAATAAGCCCTCTCAGGGGCACCTGGAGTCAGTGCTCTTCCCCGACCATTTCCGTGGAGATGCAGGGAGCCTCAGTAACTCTGTGGCTTAGTCCTGGACTTCCATGGTGGCTTCTGTTTGTAAAGGCTCAATTCCATTTTGTATGCCAGGCCAATGTAAAGGTGTAAGTAGATTAGGGAACAACAACCTACTTACAATACTGACTACAGTCCTCATCCCAAAGAAGGTGATAAAGTAGGCAACAACCAGATGGCTTTTAATTAGACTCAGTAGAATATCTAAAATATATACTTTTACAATATTTTTGTTGTGTAATTTTTGCATTATCCATACCTTGTTCTAATCACACAGGTCTTTCTAATTCCTTTTGTCTTTGCTTTGTGATTGATTACATGTGGCCTGTTATTAACTATTCCAGTGGGCCAGGCGCTAAGCATGGCACATGTGTGTAAGTCAGAGAGCATCTTTTGAAAGCTTGTCCTTAACTTTCTGTATTGTTCTAGAGGCAGAGTCTCTCTTCCTGGTGGCTTTTGTTTATTTTTTGCCGTTGTGTACACCAAGCTAGCTATACAGATATCTTCTGAGTATCTGATATCTGTCTCTCCTTCCCATTTCTCTTTAGAGTGCTAGGCTTCCAAATACATGCTACTACATAAAACTTTTTACATGACATGAAGTGGTCAAATGTAGACGGTCAGGCCTATACAAATGGATGCGTATCTCTGGCAGTTATTTTAATTTCTTTTATTCTAGCACCTGCTAATCACATACTAACTTTCAGTTAGTTTTACTTTATACGTATTTTATTTGCTTGTTTTTTTTTTCTCAGCTTTTGCTTCCTTCAAGTAGACTCATGGCATAATACATAAAACAAAGCTACTAAATCAATAGGTTTAATGATAGTCTAAGTTAATTGCAATTACAATAAACTGACAAATTAACTCAATTTATACTTAGAGAAACGGATAAAATGTTCCAAACCTTAAAGAGCTACATTAAATTATAGTTTAATTACAGCATGTGATAATAAGTCAAATATAAATAATACAATGTGTTTTAAAATAAGTGACTTTAAAATCTCTAATATTGAAGAACAGATTTTTAGCAAATTATTCACATATTTTTAACAAAACCAATTATACATTGTGAAGTTTGATTTATTTTTCATATTTAAAAAGTAGGTAAAGGTGAATGTTTGGCAGGATTAACTTTTATAGAAAATAATTCTGGTAATTGAATGATTTTGAATTATAAATTTTTATCTGATAACTATTTTTTTGGAGAATTGCGATGCTGCCTCTTTTGTGCCTTGGTTAGGCATAGAAATGCTTCAAGTGTAACAGGCTCAGTCTTGAGATCGACACAAAACCTATTCAGGGTATTTAAGTAGTAGTTTTAAAGAGAAAACCAACAAACAAACCAGCAAAACCTACTCTTTCTTCCAGCACAAAATTTGTTAAAGTTGACTGTGTTTCTCTGTACCGTGACTCACAAGCGCATCGCTGCTTGAGCACAGATGGTATTTTTGAGAGAAGAGGGGCTCATTCTTTTATAAGAAGCAAAGTTGTGATTTAAAGCAAGCGTTTAGGGATCCTTATAAAACAGCAGCGTGAAGCTATTTTAATTACCCAAAAGATAGTTGACTGTGGACAATGGAAAAAGATATGCATTACCCAGACTCTAAACATATAAAGATGAAGCAAAAATGCATCTTTGGTAGCCAGCACTGGAGTCAACCTAAACATAGCTAAGTCTTCTTTAATAAGGCAACTACTAAATATTTAAAATTGCAAGGCATGTAATTGGTCTTTTAAAACATCAAAAAAGCTTTTTTTAACTTGTTAATGAAGTAGTATAGAAGAATAGAATCATAAACACATACTTTTCCTTTAAAAAATGACTTTACTTAATCTTTAGAACAAATAAAATCCTTCTCATAAGTGATTTATTTCTCCTTTTCTTATACATAATGACGTAACAAGATCTATATTTTGTTCAATACAATACAACTTTAATATTTTATTTCTGTGACCCGGGGTCTATATCATTTTTGTTTGTGTCCTATACAATAGGTCACTTAGAAGGAGCGGTAACATGCCCAATTATATAATATCTGAGTAATAAAACTGTGATTTCTACAGGAAACCACAGTCTCCACAGACCCGATAAGCTTGTTAGCAATTAGGAAGGGAGCTAAGTCAGTCCGCTGATATTAGCCAGTGTTTCTGCCACAGGCCCTATTATACTCCACAACAAGAAACTCTTTTAATTAAAAGCCAAGCTCCCCACTAAAGCTAATCATAGATAATTGTCCCTGATAAGAAAATAAGTGCAGAGTACACAGATTTCTCCCCTGTAATAGTGACTACATCATGTGAAAAGGTGAAATGTGTACTAATACCATTTTTCAATAACACTGAAGATAGTGTGACCATTCAATATCAACAGTGTAAAACTGAAATCAAATGGCCCTGTCTCAATGTTTAGATTCAATATTTTTATTTTTGATTTCTCTTTATTCTATGCTATTTCCTGGCTGCCTGACTAAATGAATAACAGAGCATGTCTTATATTTCACATATGATATCCAGACATTTTTTTAAATCTAAACTTGGTGAATACAAATAATAAAAATGAAAGTTTTGAGGGGCTGCAATCTTTTAAAACTTGGCATTTGGCACCGGTACTTGGGAAGATATCAAAATGAATGGGACACAAACATATTTAGCATGGAGAACTTCATCAGAAGGTGACGGTCAAATACATCAAACGACTGGATTAAGATTTGCTTTCTATTTACAGAAATCTGTGGACTTTGTAGGAAAAGATCAGAAAGCATGAATATCGATCATGAGCTAGCTAGATGACCTTTAGTTAAGTGGATGTAACCATCTCTGAGCATAATATAATTGATTCCTGCAGCTCAACGGAGGAGAGAAAAGACTGCTTTCTGGCTATGCACTTTGGATGCAGGCTGCATCTGCTCTGTGTGTCTTTTCTCACTGGTTCCCATGACACGGTCTGTTCATCACTCTGAAATCACTCATGCAGTGCAGAAAAAGAACTTCCACCTCAATGTTATTTTGGAATTTTTATTCTGATAGTGCCCCAAAATTAAAGTGAAGATGCAAGATTGATTGCAAGCACTGGGAAGAACTAAGCTTTGGTTTGTGTTTATTCAGTACAAAAACATCCTGCCAAGACAGAAGAACGTTTGGCTTCAAATTTGCTTTATATGATAAAATTTAACATGATGAGAATATTGTGTTTTAGAACGTATCAGGTATTTTTATATAGGTATCCAGATTGCGTATGAAATAAAAACTAGAGTATTAAGAATAGGAACACAGATGGGAAATGACTTTCAACATTGTTGCAACTATTATTTTTGTGAATAGTCTGCACTCAAATATCTAAGCAATATTGTCTTCTGATACATGCCTACATTATTTACTCTATTTTCAAAATTTATTAGTGTCTTTGGGGATAGAGCTTTCTCACTTGGGCGGCTTTCTTAGAAGGTTTTACATTTGTGTTTGTCTAAAACACATTGTGTCTTCTGACATTGGGAATTTTTTACCAAAATATTTTTACCAAAATTACTTAAGTACAAACAATATTGTTGACAGAAATCAAAGTTTCATAAAAATTAAGAGATAAAAAATAAGAGATAACTGTAAAACAGTAATGAGTTAGTTTTATTAACAATTTTATATAAAGTTCAAGGTTTTAAAACTTTATTTCAAGTTGCATCAGTTCTTCTCGTCATTAAACTCCATCATAATGCATAAACCTTCATTATCCTTTTCCTGGAACTCAGTTTGTGAAACACTCCTTCCCACTAGTGAGAAAGGAAGTTATAAAGGAGGAATATAAGATGTTTCTCCTGGACCTTCAATTTCTTAAATGTTTATAGTCAAAAACCATTTTCTTCCTTTGGATTAGTGATGGCATTATATAAATCTCATAGGCCCCTGACTATTGCTTTCAAGCTGAGTGAAACCACTTCTCTTGCTTGCCACCTCCTTATGCAGGTTTGATTCTGCAACAGTCCCTAGGGAGACACTCTAGAATTCCCAGCCTACATTAGAACACAGCTTGAATTTACGACTCTGGAGTGTAACTGAGATTAGACAAATTATATACACGATAATTAATTCTTTGGGGAAATTAAAAAAAAAACCTTAAATACAAATAAAATCTAAGATGTGTGTTGTCGTTTTAATTCTATTCATTAACAGAATACATTTACTTTAATTAAATAACTGATTCTCTACTGGGATCTTTTCTTGGTAATTCTGCACATTAAAATGTATATGAAAGTAAATGCTAGGTTTATCTCCAGAGACAGGCTACCCATCGATAACAGTAAAGCAATGATTCTGTGTGTCCAAGCTATTTACACTCGGAAAATGAATCTTAAAGAGCAGTAGTGGAACATTGCTAATGTGGAAATCTACTAGAATTCAACTATTTCTTTATTC
This sequence comes from Ondatra zibethicus, assembly GCA_004026605.1. Classification (NCBI taxonomy): domain Eukaryota; kingdom Metazoa; phylum Chordata; class Mammalia; order Rodentia; family Cricetidae; genus Ondatra; species Ondatra zibethicus. The sequence continues at coordinate 114,285 of PVIU01005121.1, forward strand.
CTAACTTGAATTATTTAATGAATTTTAGTCATTTCAGCTTCAAGGACTATGGAGCTTGGAGCTAGAATATAGCTTATCAATGCCGATTAAGTCATTAATGAAAGGGAAAATGAAGGACCTTCGCAGCCTTTTTCATTTCCTCCAAATAGAATGCACCTCGTTGAGGCAGATCAGAGGAAGGCTGCACATCTTTGAAAATTGAAAAATTATTATACCGGCTAAGTCACAAAATCAGCCTAAGTTTCCTTGGCCTTGCTCACTTTTCAGTCCCACATCATGAGCAATTCTCACTCCTGTTGTCATCTAATAATCAAATGGACACATACCTTTCTACAGCCCAGCACTCATTCATTCATAGAAAAGTAGTTTGCATCTTACATCAACTGTGAGAGAAAACGGATTTTTTTTCTGATTTAGGTAGGGCTAGATTTATCAGAACATTCTAGTTTCTCCCAGGCTAACATCTGTAATTTAGACAGACCTAGATCTTCTTGATATGTGTGAGGCACCAAGGCTTGTGTATTTATCTTTCTTGATAAATAGAGGCATTTTTCTTGTTGTGGTTGATGGCATTGTTATTATGTAAATAACCAGGACGTATTGAACTGTAACTAAATGGTCCTCTATAGTAAGAGAGTTCTGAATTTTTCTTGAAGCAATGGGATAAAAAAGAGATTAGAAAGTCCCCAATTGAAGTACTGAACACACTGGACTATGAAACGAATAACTGTCTTGATTAACTCTTCTCCAGGGTTGAATATTAATTTTTTGAAGAATAAAAAACACAATTAGCAGTTGTTTTTAAAGAGTCCTAAAATCCAGCTTGTGATTTTAGTTTCTAATACTGTCACTTAAATCAAATAATGTAGTGACATAACACAACAAGAATATTACTGTAATTCCTGATGTGAAAAAGTACCATGTATGACCCTATCACAAACAAGTAATAGGATTATTAAAAAAAAAACTCTCAGGTTACCCCACAACCATGCACTGATGTTGAGAACTTACCACCTCTATGGTTCTCATGCAATGAATTCTGACCATATGTGTGGAGTCCAAATCCTAATTTATTATAAATGCAATTAATTAGCTGCTTTGTAGTTATATAGTGGGAGACATCATGTAAATATCAGAGTCAGGCATATTATATTGTAGAGTATTTCTCAAATACAAGTTTATTTCTATCTCAGAGATCAGGTTTTTATGGCCAGCTATGAAGAACTAGCCATATAACATGTCTTTTATAATGTGATTTAGAAGATGATTCTATGTCTTCAAATGTGTTTAAGAGTACACAATGAAAATTTTATTAAACTTGATCCTTGGTGTCATGGAACTTCTGAGCTGGACTAAAGAAAGCATGCATGCATAGTGTTACCAGGCAAATTTAGGTTCTTCTTAGGTTTATTTTATGCCTAAGATTTACTTTATCATTTATTTATGTATCTCTGTGTGGGTCTGGGTAAATGTACAAGTGTGTGTGTACGTCTGTGTGTTTGTGTGTGTGTGTGTGTGTGAGTGTGTGTGTGTGTGTGTGTATGTGTGCCTGCAGAAGTCAGAACACGGTATTGGATCCCCTGGGGCTAAAGCTACAGGTTTTGAACCTGTAATTTTTTGAGTTTGGGAACCAATGCCAGTCTTCTGAGAGAACAGCATGCTCTCTTAATGCCCAAGTCATCTCCCTAGCACCCCATTTAGGGTTCTAAGTTCCATTAATAAAATAATTTTAAAACTATAAAAATATTTCATTAAACAAGTGGCCGAAATAGTAGCTGTAAGTAAACTTACCAAAGAGTAAGACTAGATGTGTGGAGGGAAGAAAGGATATTGTATTGTTATTGGAAATCAGTAGCTTAATTGTGAGAAGCATTTAAAAATACAGGAGTAATGGAGAGCACATCATTTAAAAGAACAGAAGCAATTGTTCGGACTAAAGTTCATTGAAGCATAGTTTATGACCAGAAAAATAAGTGTTTTTCTGTTTTGTTGTTGTTGTTTGCTTATTTTGGTTTCATTGTTGTTATTGTTTGGTATACAGTTAAATTTGATAGCTATGTCACTTTGTGTAGCTTTGTCAATCAAAATTTAGAACACTTTAATTATCCCCCACATTTGTTTTTCTATTCCAGTTAATCTCCTTCCTTCTTCAATGCCTGAAAATGTCCAGACTTATTTTAAAGACTTGGATTTAAGAGTCATAAGCAAACTCATAAATAACTGATAAATCTTAAAAATATTTTTCCTATATTGCTACAGAATTTTTCATGCCCATAACAAGTCCATTAGAGTTCATCATTTTTAAAGAGACTTATTTATTTTTATTTTATTTCTGTAAGTGGTTGCCTGATACTCCACCCCAGGGGAGGATGCTGAATCACCAGGTATTGAAGAAACGGAATGTTGTATGTTGACATGTGGTTGTTTGTAATCAAACTCAAGTCCTCTGCAAGAGCATCCAGTGCCCATAAGGCTGCATGTAATCATCCTCCCACCTTTCATTCCTCTTGTTTTGCATTATTAAAACAATTGACAATCTCCTCTATGAACAAAAATACCCAAATATCCAACAATACATTAGTCAACTGAATCCCACAATGGAAATAGAGAAACACAACCCAGTGATATTTCTGTGAGAGTACTGAATCGTTCTGGTGTTGTGGATGAGGTAATTTACTGCACCAAAAGACATAAGCTGAAAATCCATGTTGTGAATGAGCAGATTCGACAAAGCAGAAGCACTTAACAAATCATTGATGACACCTCAGAAAGCTGAGATCTAGGCACGGCTCTGAGAACTCTGTTGCCACAACGTTTACTTCTGCATCTCATCCTTGAAATGCCAGCATCCATGGTTTTGGGTGTGTCTTCTCTTTATTTCTGAGCACTTCTTTTTCTCTCCATCCTTACCCTTAAACCTGAGTTTAACCCCAAAGCTAAATGACAAAAAAAGGAAGTTAAGAAACGCACTTATTTTAGACATGAAAGATACATTCTTAAAACATTACATAGATCATGATGCTTTGGTGTGAAAAATTCAACATTTTACTCCAAGAAGAAGACAAAAATCTCTGTCTTCATCTCATTCCCAGCAAATTGATGTCCCGAGTCACACCAAAAATACAAGAAAACTGTAAGAAAATGTAAGTTTGGAAGAAAGAAACATTTTCTTTATTTTAAGAAAATATCACATTCTTCACAGAAAATCACCCAAGAAATTATGAGAAACTTTCAAAGAGCAAAATCCCAGCAGCCTTCATTATTGCTGTTGCTTTTCTCTGCTTCAGAACAACTGTAGCAGAAGCTACATAGGCAAATAGTTTAGAAGTATAGGAAACTCGGTTCCAGTCCAGTGG